>RJWJ010036646.1:0-15959 GCA_004363605.1 Indri indri | reverse complement strand
TTGAAAGCACAGGAGAAATTATAGATAGTAATATTTTAGTGGAAATATAAAAAGCTGAAATAGAACTGAGGAACAGGATAGCAACTGAAAATTACTTCTTAAACAGATTAAATAAGATACTGATGGAACTGTAAATCTGAATTTGACTCTACTTAGTCTATGAACTGAAGCAATATCTTTTTTCAATGTTTTTTATTTCGAAACGTTAAGGGGTACAAATGTTTTTGGTTACATGGATCGCTTTTGTAATGCTTGTGTTGTCATAGCTATAAGTGTGCTCATCACCCAAATCGGGTTCATTGTACCCCTTAGGTAGGCTTTTGCCATCCCTTCCTCCTCCTCTCACCTACTTGATTTCCAATGAGTTTTACTTCCTTTTGTGCACAAGTGTGCTCGCTGGTTAGTTCCAATTTAATAGCGAGTACATGTGGTGGTTTTTTTTTTTTTTTCCTCCATTCTTTAGTTACTTCACTTAGGGTAATGGTGTCCAGTTCTATCCAGATTGTTGCAAAAGGCATTAAATCATCCCTTTATTGGCCGAGTAATACTCCATGGTATATCCATATACCACATTTTGTTAATCCACTCATGAATTGCTGGGCACTTAGGTTGATTCCACATCTTTGCAACTGTAAATTGTGTTGCAATAAACATTTAACTGTAGTTGTCTTTTTGATAAAATGACTTATTTTCCTTTAGGTAAATACTCAGTAGTGGGATTGCTTGATCCAATGGTAGGTTGACTTTTAGTTCTTTAAGGATTCTCCACACTGTTTTCCATAGAGGTTGTACTAATTTGCAGTTCCACCAATAGTGTCTAAGCGTTCCTTTCTGTTTTCACCCAGGCCAGCATCTACTGTTTAGGGACTTTTTAATAAAAAAGTAATACGTCAGTAATATTCTGACAGGGATAACGTGATGTCTCATTGTGGTTTTAAACGACTAGTGAAGTTGAGCATTTTTTCTATGTTTAGTGGCCATTTGTCTATCTTCTTTTGGAAAGCTTCTGTTCATGTCCTTACCCACTTTTTGATGGGGTTGCTTGAGTTCTTTGTAGATTCTGGTTTTTAGCTCTTTATTGTCTCTATAGCTTGTGAATATTTTCTCCCATTCTGTAGGCTGTCTCTTTGCTCTGTTGATTATTTCCTTAGCTTTGCAGAAGTTTTCTAATTTAATCAAGTCTCATTTATTTATTTTTGTCGTTGCTGTGATTGCCGTTGGAGTCTTAGTCATAAATTCTTTGCCTGGGCTGATATCTAGAAGAGTTTTGCCTACATTTTCTTTAGAACTCTTATGGTTTCATGCCTTACATTTAATTCTTTTATCCATCTTGAGTTGACTTTTGTGAGTAGTGAGAGATATGTATCCTGTTTCATTCTTCTGCATGTGACTATCCAATTTTCCCAGCCCCATTTATTGAATAGAGCTTCCTTTTCCCCATGAATATTGTTGTCTGCTTTGTCAAAGATTGGTTGGCCGTATGTATTATTCTCTTTAGATTAAAAAAAAAAGAAAATACAGGCTCAGTTGATGGACCAACTCTTCATAGCAAGCTGAAAGCATAAGGAGTTCCGAAGAATTGCTAATCATGTTCCACTGCACACTTTCAAACTTTATTTTTTTTTCCTACTGTGTCCACTCATAGATCCTTCCCTTTTCCTTTTATTGTGGGTACTCATGTAAATTGCAATCTTCACAAATATCAACTTGAAAGATATTCTGAATGAAAATTCAAACACCATCTCCAATTCTAAGACTTTCCTGAACCTTCCAGAGCAAAGAGATCTCCCTTTCTCTGAATATCTGTGGTCAATCTTCACCCTTCAGAGACGTATTTCTTTCTTTCTTCTAACTTGTTTCTTTGTGCATATCTTTTTTCTTTGCTACCAGATTCTGCATTGTTTAAAGGAAAAATATATGATGAATTTATACTAGTGCGTAAATGTCTTCTATGCACACACTTTCAGTAAACATTTAATAAATAAATTAAATGTGAGTGAATTAGTTTAACATTCCAGCATTTTCTAATGTGAGCTACCCCATTCTGAATGGTATTAATCATGGTTAACCACACTACTCTAGAGTCAGGCAGTCTGGGTCTAATTCCAGGCTTTTATACTCACTGATGTGTGATCTCAAGCAGAGATCTCACTTAATATCTATGCTTCAATTTCTTCATCTGTAAAATCAGCATTAATAATATAGGGAATAATGTAGGTTAAGTATTCTATTAGGTTTCTAGGGCTGCCATAACAAAGTACTATCAACTGGGTGGCTTAAACAACAGAAATTTATTTCTCTTCAGTTCTGGAGGTTTTAAGTCCAAGATAGAGGTGTGGGAGGGTTTGGTTTCCTTTGAGGCACTGCCATGGCTTCCAGATGGCTGCCTTTTCCTGTGTCCCCTACATGGTCTCTCTTCAGTGTGTGCACATTAGTGGTGTCTCTCTGAGTATGGAAATTTCCTCTCCTTATAAGGTAACATAAGTAATCAAGTAAGGGGAAAAGACTTAATAAGAAAAATAATCTGACCAGGATGTGAAAATTGCCCCATCTGCAGAGATTTAACTGCCCACAGTCCATTCTTGAGGAAAATTAAATTAAGGATACTCCCTTAGAAACCACTTAGAACTTAAGGAGCTTAAACTTTTATAACTTGAGGCAGAAATGTGTGCTCTTTACAGACGTTTCAGCTTTTTAGTCTTCAGTCAAGCAAATAGTATTGGTAGAAATTGGAAGCACATATGAAACAGTAAAAACCTTTCCCACAGCAAAGGACAAAATAATTTTAAACAAAATGTTGAACTGCTAGAATAGTAGAAGAAGGCACTGGAAATCAAATGCAGTTTCTAAGAAATATGATTTGCCCCATTGCAGATCCTCTGAAATGAAATGTGAGAAATGTCTTAATTTGCATTAAAATTGCCGTAACCAATCTACTGATGCTCCTTAGCACAATGTTGTGTGGTAAGCTTTATGAATTCAAAAAAGAGCTTCTATCAATGATTTCCCTGTCATAGAATAGCTTCTTAGTAGGAAGTGTAGTGTTTGGTCTTCCAAATACTGCAAACAAATCTCTTGCCAATGAAGCTATCAGTCCTTGTTTTATGAGGAAGGTTGAGCCTGGAAAACTTGTCACTTAAATTCAGCTATATTTTGAATGTGCTAGGAAAGTTTATTGGTAAAAGTAATAAGCAATAAATTATAAAATACAAAAATAATTTATAATGCAACCAACCATCTGTATTTTACATATTTACTAACTGTATGCTTGTATGTTAAGTTTTCTTAAGTGAAATTCTTATTTTTAATTGATATTTTTATGGAAATGATTGTAGATTCATATGCAATTATAAGAAATACAGAGAGATCCCTTGTATACTTTGTCCAGTTTTCCACTCAATGGTAACATTTTGCAGAACTATAGTATAATATTACAACCAGGACATTGGCATTGATGTGTCAATACCAATTCAGCCTTCCCACTTCTACTTATCCTCATTTCTGTGTATGTGTGTGTGTGCACATGTGTGTGTTAAGGTCTATAAAATTTTATAACCTGTGTATGTTTGTGTATCAAGATACTGAACAGTACCAACACTCTAAGGATCCCTTGCGTTATCCTTTTATAATCACGTTCACCTCTATACATCCCCTTTCTTCTTTCCCTTAACACTGGAAAACAATCACTTTTTCATTTTGAAAATTTTGCAGTGTTAAAGATATTATGGAAATGGAATCATACAGCATATAACATTTTGGGATGTGCTTTTTTCACCATTTTGGGATGAATTTCCTGGAGATTCATCCAAATTGTATCAGTACTACATTCTTTTTTATTGCTGAGTAGTATTACATGGTATACAAGTACCCTGTTTGTTAAACCATTTGCTGTTGAAGAATATCTTGGACAATTCCATTTTTTAAATATTAAAAATGGTTATATATATTTATGTACAGGTTTTTGCATGCACATAAGTGTTCATTTTTCTGGGATAAAGGCCCAGAGAAGAATTGCTGGCCTTGTGGAAATTGCATGTTTAGATATACAAAAAACTGTCAAACTGATTTCCAGAGTGTCTGTACAATTTTACATTTCAGAAGCAAAATATGGGTGATTCAATTTTGCTGCATCCTTGTGCACATTTGGTACCATCACTCGTTTTTATTTTGGCTGTTACATTTGGTATGTAGCTGTATATATTCGTGTTTTTAACTTTCACTCTCCTGATGGACAATGATGTTGGACTTAATTTCACATACCAATTTGCCATCCATGTGCCTATTCAGTGAAATGTCTTTTCATAATTTTCTAATTGATTGTACTGTTGAGTTTTGAGAGTTCTTTATGTATTGTAAATGCTACTCCTTCGTTAGATATATGGTTTGCAGATATTTTTTCCAAGTTTGTAACTTGTCTTTTCATCCTCACTACGTGGGCTTTCACAGAGGAAAAATTTTAAATTTTGTTGAAGTCTAATTTATCAGTCTTACTTTTTGAGATAGTGCCTTGGTCTCAAGTCTAAGAATTCATTGCTGAACACTGGATCCTAAAGTTTTGCTCATGCTTTTTCTAAACCTTTTACAGTTTTAAATACTACATTTAAGTAAGTTTATATGTTCATTAAGTCTGTAATTCATTTAAAGTTGTTATTAGTTTACATTGAGGTTCTTTTTTTGCCTATAGATACCGACTTGTTTCAGCATTATTTGTCAAAAAGGCTACATACTTATTCCATTCAATTGCTTTTGAACTTTTGTCAAAAATCACTTGGGCACATTTGTGTGCATCTATTTCTGGATTATCCATTCTGTTTCATTGATTTATATGCCTATATGTACTTCAACACCATTCTATCCTATTTTATATACCTTAATATCAGATAGGTCATTCCCTCTACTTTATTCTTTTTTATCAAGATTGTTTTGCCTATTTTAGGGTCTGTGCTGTTCTATGTGAATTTTAGAATGATTTGTCTATGTCTGTAAAAAATTTTGCTGGGATTTCAAAAGGAATTGCACTCATCGTATAAGTCAAGTTAGGGAAAATTGATATCTTTACCATGTTGAGTTTTTCTGTCAATGAACAGAGTCTATCTCTCCATTTATTTAGGTATTCTTTGATTTCTATCATCAACTCTTTGTAATTTTCAGGATACAGATCCTGTATGTGTATTGTTGAGTACGTATGTATGTATTTGATTTTATTTTTAGCAATTATAAATGGTACTGAGTTTCTAATTTTGGCTTCCACATGTCTATTCTTAGCATATAAATATTCAATTAATTTTTATGCATTGATCTTGTATCCTGCAAGCTTGATGAATCCACTTACTTGTTATAGGAGTTTGTTTTGGTTTCTGTGTTTTGCATATTCCTTGATGTTTTTATGCAGGCAATCATGCCATCTGCAACCACAGGAGTTTTATTTCTTCCTTTCCACCATGTATGTCCTTTACTTCTTTCTCTTGATTATTGCAGTGATTAGAACTTCTAGTACTATGTTGAGTAAGAATGGTAGATTAGACACCCTTGCTTTGCTCCTGATCTTAGGGAGAAAGAATTAGGTCTTTTACCATTAAAGTGTAATATTTTTAGTTTTTGTAGATGTTCTTTATAAAGTTGAGTTGATTTTCCTTTATTCCTAAATTAGTGAGTATTTTCTCAGGAGTGGACATTGGATTTTGTCAAATGGTCTTTCTGTGTAATTGATATAATCACAATTTTTATTCTTTAGCTTGTCGTTATAGTGGATTACATTGATTTTTGAATGCTGAACCAGTTTTACATACATGGGATAAATCCCAATTGGTCATGGTGTGTAATTTTCTAATGTATTGCTGAATTGGTTTTTTTATATTTGGTTAAAGATTTTCCATTTAAGTTTATAAGAGATATTAATCATATTGATCTTTTAAAACTCTATTGGTGTAGTTTTTGTATTAGGGTAATACTGACCAAAAAATTAGTTGAGAAGTGTTCCCTCTTCTGAAAGAAGACATTTTCTGGAAGAGGTTGGGTAAACTTGTTCCTAGTTCTTTATTTTTAAATGTTTTTTTTAATTTTTATATTATTTTTTATTTCAAAGTGGGACAGGGTCCAAATAATTTTGGTTACATGGGTTGCTTTTATAATGCTTAAGTCATGGCTATAACAGTGCCCCTCTCCCAGATACTGTTCATTGTACCCGTTATGTAGGTATTTGCCCAACCCCTCATCCCCCCTCACCCCGGGTTGATTTTTGTCTAGGTTTACTTCCCTCTATGCGCATGTGTGCTTATTGGTTAGTTCCAATAATAGTGAGTACATATGGTTTTTGTTTTTCCATTCTTCAGATGCTTTATCTGCATAATGGTCTCCAGCCCCATCCAAACTGATGCAAAAGGCATTAAGTCATCATTGTTTATGGCTGAGTAGTATTCCATGGTATACATATACCACATTTTCTTAATCCACTCATGAATGGATGGATATGTAGGTTGATTCCAGATGTTTGCAATTGTGAATTTTGCTGCAATAAACATTTGAGTGCAGGTGACTTATTTTCCTTTGGGTAAATACTCAGTAGTGGGATTGCTAGATCGAACGGTAGGTTGACTTTTAAATCTTTGAGGAATCTCCATGCTGTTTTCCATAGAGGTTGTACTAATTTGCAGTCCCACCAACAGTGTCTAAGCATTCCTTCCTCACTGCATCCATGCCAAGCATCTGTTGTTTTTGGACTTTTTAATGAAAGCCATTCTGACTGAGATATGGTTTTAATTTACATTTCCCGTATGACGAGTGATATTGAACATTTTTTCATGTTTATTGGCCATTTGTCTATCTTCTTTTGAAAATCTTCTGTTCATGTCTTTTGGCCACTTTTTAATGGGGTTGGTTGATTTGTTTCTTGCTGATTTGCTTGAGTTCTTTGTAGATTCTGGTTATTAGTCCTTTAATGAATGTATACTTTGGGAGTATTTTCTCCCATTCGGCAGATTGTCTCTTTAATCTGTGGATTATTTCCTTAGCCCTGCAGAAGCTTTTTAATTAAATCAAGCCCATTTATTTTTGTTGTTGCTCTGATTGCCATTGGGGTCTTCTTCATAAAATCTTTGCCTAGACCAATATCTGAAGAATTTTTCCAACATTTTCTTCTAGAATTCTTGTGGTTTCATGGCTTACATTTAAGTCCTTTATCCATCTTGAATTTAATTTTTGTAATGGTGAGAGATATGGATCCTGTTTCAATCTTCCGCATGTGGCTATCCAGTTTTCCTAGCACGTTTATTGAATAGGGCTTCTTTTCCCCGGTGTATGTTTTGTCCACTTTCTCAAGGATCAGTTGGCTGTATGGGGATGGTTTTATATCTGGGTTTTCTGTTCTGTTCCATTGGTCTAGGTCTATGTTTTTGTGCCAATACAATACTGAGTTAGATATTATAGTTTTGCAGTATATTTGATGTCTAGTAATTTGATGTCTCCCGATTTCTTCCTTTTATTTAAGATTGTTTTCACTATTTGGGCTCTTTTCTGGTTCCATATGAAAAATAGACTTATCTTTTTCTAAATTTATGAAATATAAATTTGATATTTTGATGAGAATTTCATGGAATCTATAAATCACTTTGGGTGGTATGGATATTTTAACATCATTGATTCTAATGATCCATGAGCTTGATATGTTTTTCTACTTGTTTGTATCGTGTGTAATTTCTTTTCACAGTGTTTCATAGTTCTCTTTGTAGAGATCTTTCATCTCCTTGTTTAACATATTCGTATGTATTTCATTTTCTTTGTAGCTGCTGTGAATGGTATTGAGTCTTTGATTTGACTCTCAGCTTGACTATTATTGGTGTATAGGAATGCTACTGATATATGTACATTGATATCTTGACCTGAGACTTTGATAAAATTGTTTATCAATTCCAGGAGTCTCTTGGTAGAATCTTTGGGGTTTTCTAGGTATAGGATCATATTCTCTGTAAAAAGTGATAGTTTGACCTCCTCTTTCCCCATTTGGATATACTTAATTTCTTTTTCTTGACACTGCTCTATCTAGGACTTCCAGGACTACATTGAATAGAACTGGTGACAGTGGACATCCTCATCCTGTTCCAGTTCTTAGTGGGAATGTTTTCAACATTTCCTCATTCAGTATGTTGGTAGCTGTGGGTTTGTCATATATGGCTTTTATAATTTTGAGATATGTTCCTTCTATTCCTAGTTTATTGAGAGTTTTTATCATGAAAGGGTGTGAATTTTGTCAAATGTTTTCTCTGCATCTATTGAGATGATCATATGATCTTTGTTTTTGCTTCTATTTATGTGGGGAATTACATTTATTGATTTACATATGTTGAACCATCCTTGCATCCCTGGGGTGAAGCCCACTTGGTCATGGTGGATTATCTTTTGGATAGTCAGTTAAATTTGATTTGCTAATATTTTATTGAGGATTTTTATATCCATATTCAAAATGGATATTGGTCTGTAGTTTTTTTTGTTTTGTCCTTTCCTGGCATTGGTATCAAGGAAACTGGCTTCATAGAATGTATTCAGGAGGATTCCCTCTTTCTCTATGTTATGGAATAATTTTTGCAGAATGGATACCAGCTCTTCTTTGTAGGTCTCATAATATTTAGCTGTGCATCCATTTGGTCCAGGGATTTCTTTTCTTGGGAGGATTTTTATTGCTGCTTCAATATTATTGCTCATTATTGGTCTGTTGAGGAATTCTATTTATTCCTGATTAGGTCTTGGGAGGTTGTGTGTTTCCAGAAATTCATCCATTTCCTCTACTTTTTGACTTTATGTGCATAGAGATTTTCATATTATTCACAGGTGATATTTTGTATTTTGGTGGTATCAGTTGTACTGTCTCCTTTTTCATTGCTAATTGAGCATACATGATGCCTTTCTCTTCTATTTCAAGTTAATCTAGCAAGAGGTCTGTCCACTTTGTTTATCTTTTCAAAGAACCAACTTTTTGTTTCTTTGATCTTCCATACAATTTTCTTAGTTTTGATTTAATTTAGTTCTTCTCTGACCTCAGTTGTTTCTTTTCTCCTGCTGGCTTTGGGCTTGGTCTTGGTTTTCTCTTCCTTTTCTAGTTCCTTGAGATGTGTCATTAGATTTTTAATTTGTAATCTTCCGTCTTTTTGTTATAGGAATTCGAGGCTATTAATTTTCCCCTTAGGACTGCTTTTGCTGTATCCCATAGATTTTAATAGCTTGTGTCCTCTTTTCATTCAGTTTGAAGAATCTTTTAATTTCCTTCTTAATTTCATTATTAAATTAGTAATCATTCAGCAGCAGGATATTTAATTTCCATGACTTTATGTAGAATCGGGTGTTTCTCTTCAAGTTAATTTTTAGTTTTATTCTCCTCTGGTCTGAAAAGATATATGGGATGATTTTAATTTTTTAAATTTGTTGATCCATGTTTCATGGCCTAAAATATGATGTCTTGGAGAATGTTCTATGTACTGATTATTAGAATGCATATTTGGTAGTTTTTTGATAAAATGTTCTGTAAATGTCTGTTGGGCCCAATTGTTCTGTTCTCCCTGTAAGTCCAGTGTTTATTTATTTTCTGCTTGGATAAACTGTCCAATTCTGGCTGTAGGGTGTTCAAGTCCCTGGCAATTATAATGTTGCTGTTTATCTCTCTACTTACGTCTAGTAGAGTTTGCTTTATGAATCTGGGTGCTCATATATGAGGTACATCAACATTTAGAATTATTATGTATTCTCGTTGAATAGCTCCCTTTACCATTATATAGTAATTATCTTTGTCTTTCATTACTCTTCTTGATTTAAAGTCAATTTTATCTGATATGAGAATGGCTATACCTGCTTTCTTTTGGTTTCCATTTGCATGGAATCTTTTTTCCCATTGTTTGACTTGAGTCTGTAAGAATCCTTGAGGGTTAGATGTATTTCCTGGAGACAGCACATACTTGGCTCACATTTTTTTAGCCAACTAACCAACCTATGTCTCTTGAGTGGGAAATTCAAACTGTTTACATTGACTGACAGAATTTGTATGTGAGATGCTATTATGTTTATCCTGTTTGTTAGTACCTTATTGCTTTGTTTTTACCTCTTGTATTATTGCTTTATTTGAGCTCTGAGCTTTAGCTTTTGGGTGGTTTTACACTGGAATATGACCATTGTTTTGTCCATGTATAATGCAATTCTGTATTATACCTAGTTCTTTAAATATTTAGTACAATTCCCCCAGTGAAACCATTTGGACCCAGATATTTCCTTTTACGGAGGTTTTTAATTATGAATTCAACATCTTCAATAGTTAAATGGCTATTAAGATGGCTATTTCATCTTGGTTAATATTTGGTAATTTGTGGTTTTCGAAGAATTGATCCATTTCTTCTAAGTTGTTGAATTTATACTTTTATCACTTAGGTGATTTCTCTATTGTTTTTCTGTTTTCTGTTGTCTTTCTCTTATTGATTTCTCATTTGATTCCATTATGGTTAGAGAATACACTCTATATGATGTAAATTCTTTTAAATTTGTTGAGGTTTGTTTTATGGCCATTGATATAGTCAATCTTTGCATTAATGTATGCTCTATGGGAGTGTATTAGTCAATTAAAGTTTCTATAACAAAATACCATACACTGAGTGGCTTAAATAACAGACATTTATTTCTCACATTTCTGGAGGCTAAGAAGTTTAAGATCAAGATGCCAGCATACTTGGCCCTTGATGAGTGACCAAAGGTGTTGTATGTATTGCAAATTGCCAACTTTTCCCTTTAACCTCATGTGGCAGAGTGAGAAGTAGAGAGTGAGAGGATAAAAAGGGAATGAAGGCTCTCTGTGGACTCTTCTTCTAATAAGGCCACTAATCACATCATGAGGACCCCACACTCATGATCTAATTACCCCATCTAAAATACCATCACATTGGGGGATAGAGTTTCAATATATGAATTTTAGGGAGGCAAAATTCAGCTGTAAGCATTTCATACCTGGCCCTCCAAAATTCATGTGATTCTTACATTCAGAATGCAAACATTCCATCCCAACAGCCCCAAAAGTCTTAAGCCATTCCAGCATCAACTCTAATGTCTAAGTCCAAAGTCTCATCTAAATATCATCTAAATCACAGATGGGTGACACTGATGGCACAATTCATCCTGAGGTAAAATTCCTCTCCAGCTATAAACCTTTAACACCAGACATGTTATGTGCTTCCAAAATCCAATAGTGAGGTAGGCATAGGATAGAAATTCCCATTCCAAAAGGAAGAAATAGGAAAGAAGAAAGTGGTATGGATCCCAAGGATATCTAATACCTAGCAGAGCAAATTCCATTATGCCTTAAGTCTCTGGGTTAGTACTTTTTAATTTCATGCTCTGCTGTCTGGAATATCTGGGATGGCAACAGCTCTCTCATTGCTCAGTGGAGCAGCTCTGCCCCTTTGGCTCAGTGGGTCTGATTCACACCATAGATCTCTGCATGGGTGACAGTCCCACCTTTTGGAAACTGAAGTGGAAGCAACCTTCCTCCCATTCCCCACAGGCCTCTGCAATTTGGGCCTATGTTGCAGGTGCCAGTTCTGATAATCTCAGAATTGCTTTTGTGGTCCTTCTTCCCTTTTCTTGAAAGATAGTGCATACTCATTTGAAGTCAAATAACTCCCTGATCCATCTTGTAGAATCCAAGAAGTATGACAGCCTTCCTTCATTCTATATCACTTTCCCTAACTCTTTCAGCTCAAACTGGCCATATCTTTGTTGGTATAATGGCATCTCTATTCTAGGCTGCTGTTGAAATGGCTGATTGAGTTCATGAGTTGCATCCATGAGCTCTTTATGAAATGGGTACTAACCACACTCTTTGTGTTCTTTTTAGAACAATTTTTTCATTATTTTGCAATATGGATAGGCTAAAAATTTTCTAAATCTTTAAATTATGGTACCATTTTTGCTAGCATTTTGTCTTCAATTATCCATCTCCCATTGCATTTTACTATAAGCAGGGAAGAGGAACCAAGACACAACTTCAGCAATGTGATTAGAAATCTTCTTTGCTGAATATATAATTTCATACCTCCCAAATTTTACCTTCCACAAAATAATACAATATGAACAATTCAGCCAAGCTCTTTGCCACTTTATAAAAAGGATTGTTTTTCCTGCAGTTTCCAATGTTGTGTTCCTCATTTCTATCTGAAACCTCACCAGAATGGCCTTTATCATCCATATTTCTACTACAATGGCTTGAATGTGTTTCCTCCAAAATTCAGGTGTTGCTAATGTGATGGTATTAAGATGCAAAGCCCTTAAGAAATGATTAGGCCATGAGGGTTCTTCCTCATCAACTCGATTAAGGTTCTTACTAAAGAGGCTTCCTGCGATGTTTGGCGAGCTTACTTTCCTGCTCTTCTGCCATGTGAGGATGCCTCACCAGACACTAAAAATTCTGGTACCTTGATCTTGGACTTCTCAGCCTTCAGGACTGTGAGAAAATAAGTTTCTGTTCTTTATAAATTACTCAGTCTTGGGTATTATGTTGTAGCAGTACAAAATGAATAATACAGAAATTGGTACCTGAGGAGTGGGATGTTGCTATAACAAATACCTAAAAGTGTAAAAGCAGCTTTGCAACTGGGTAATGGGTAGAGGCTGGAAAAGTTCTAAAGTGAATGCTGGAAAAATCCTGTATTGCTGTGAACAGAGGATTAAGTGTGATTATGATGGGGGATCAGAAGAAGGGAAGAGCTGTAGAATAAACCTCATTGTTCTTAGAGATTACTTAAGTGTTCATGATAGCGAAGACTATTCTGATGAAGTCTTAGACAGAAATGAAGAGTATATTATTGGAAACTGGAGAAAAGGCTGTCTTTGTTACAAAGTGGCAAAGAAGTTGTCTGAATTATCTTCATGTTTGTGTCCTAGGACTTTGTGAAAGACAGAACTTAAGAGAGATAAAATAGGATATTTGGAGAAGAAATCTCTAAGCAGCAAAGTGTTCAGGATGTACATGGCTTCCCTAATTGCTTATAGTAAAAGACAAGAAGAGGTGCTAGATCACCATTGTTTTGTTGTGGCTGAGTAGAAATCCATGGTATACATATAGCACATTTTATTAATCCACTCATGTATTGATGGGCACTTGGATTATCCAGAATAGAACTGGAGCCCATTCTACTAAGTGAAGTATCACGAGAATGGATAAACAAGCACCACATGTACTCACCATCAAATTTGTGTTAATTGATCAACACTTGGGTGCACATGTAGTGATAACATTCATCAGGTGTCAGGCAGATGGGAGGGGGAAGAAGGGGGTATATACACACCTAATGGGTGTGGTGCTCTCTGTCTGGGGGATGGACATGCTTGAAGCTCTGACTTGGGTGGGGCAAAGGCAATATATATGTAACCTAAACATTTGTACCCCTGTAATATGCTGAAATAAAAAAAAAATTAAAAGACAAGAAAGAAAAAATTTAAAGATAGACTTTTTAATTAAAAGGAAAGCAGAATGTAAAGATTTGGAAAATTCTCAGCCTGTTCATGTAAATAATAAAAGATTGTATTTAAGAGAGAAATCCGAGGGTGTAGCCAGCCAACCATTTGATAAGAAGATTAGTACAGCTAGAAGGATACCAGGTGCTATTCATCAAGACAATGGTAGAATGATCCCAAAGGTATTTCAGAGATCTTCAAGGCTGGCATGCCCATCAAGGCCCAGAGTGCCAGGGCCTTGAGGGTAGAACATTTTCAGGGAGGGTCTCAGGGTACCCAGGGGCCTCAGGGCTCACTGCCCAGGGCCACCTCAAGTATTTGCTCCCTGAATTCTAATGCAGATCTACCCCTGATACCCAAGACCTGTAGCTCTACAAGCATGCAACGCCAACCTGGCAGAACTGCAGGTACCTAACTCCAACCCATGAGAGCTGAAGGGTGGACTGCACTTAGCAAAGCCATGGGAATAGGGTCCTTTGGAGCTTTAGAGACTCAACCTCTATGTCTGCATGTCTAGAAGGCATGACATGGATTCAAAGAAGGTTATTCTCTGGCTTTAAAATATAATGCTTTTTGCCTTGTTGGCTTTTCGACTGACTTGGGATCTATTATGCCTTTCTTTTTTCCTATTCTCCCTTTTGAAAGAAAAATGTTTGTCCTGTGTTTGTCCCACCATTGTATTTTGGAAGAACATAACTTGTTTGATTTCACAGGGTCATAAATGGAGAAAATTTGCCTCAGGATGAATCATACCTTGATTCTGATCCATACGATGTTTAGATGAGACTTTGGACATAGACTTCAAAGCTGATGCTGGAACAAGTTAAGACTTTGGGTCCTGTTGGGATGGAATGAATATATTTTACTTGTGAGAAATATGTGACTTTTCAGGGGCCAGAGGCAGAATGCTATGGTTTTGGATGTACCCCTTCCAAAATTCAGGTGCGATGGTATTAAGAGGCTGATGATTAGGACATGAGGTCATCTCCCTTGTGAATGGATTAAAGCCCTTATAAAGAGGCTTTGTTCAGTGTTTGGCTAGCTTGCTCTTCTACTCTTCTGCCATGTGAGGACATACCATGCATCTCTCTCACCTTTTTGCTTTCTGCCATGGGAGGATGCTGCAAGAGAGCCCTTACCACACACCCAATCCTGTCACTTTGATCTAGGACTTCTCAGTCTCCAGAACTATGAGAAATAAATTTCTGTTCTTTACAAATGACCAAGTCTCAGTTATTTTGCTACATCAGTACAAATGAACTAAGACTTTTACCATCAATTTTTTCATGAATATTCTCTAAGAAGTTAGGAGTTTTCTCTAAAGCTACCCTCTTTTCTTTCTGAGCCCTCATCAGAATTACCTGCCCCTTCATGTCATTATTGGCTTTTCTGGCACATACCTCAAAACTCTTCCAGCCTATACCCGTCACCCACTTCTGAAGCTGCTTTGACATATTTAGTTATTTGTTAACAGCAACATTTACTTCTTAGTACCAATGACTGTCTCAGATCAGACTGCTATAACAAAATATCACAGACTGGGTGGCCCAAGCAATAAACATTTATTTCTCACAGTTTTGGAGGCTAGGAAGTCCAAGATTAAGGTGCTGGTGGATTCCAGTTTTGGTGAGGGTCTTCTTCCTAGTTTGTAGATAGCTGTTTTTTTCCTACATTCTCATGTTCTAGAGAGGGAGAGAGAGAAAAGGCATTCTGATGTCTTCCTAAACAGGCATTAATTATATCATGAGTACATCATCCTCATGACCTCATCTAAAGTAGGTACTTCCCAAAGGCTGCATCTCTGAATATCATCACACTAGGGGTTAGAACTTCAACAAATTTTGAAGGGATACAATTTTTTCCATAGCAGGGTGCTTGAATAAAGAGTATTCTGCTGGCATTAGGTGGCATTGTCTCTATATGTCTTCAAGTTTGTTTTAATTATTGATTTCTATGAAACAAAGTGGCAGAGCCAATAAAGAAATGCATCTAAGGTTTTATCCATGTTGTATTTTAGTCTTATATTTAACATAGGACTTCCAAATACTTATATAAATTGTGTGATTCTAACAGCTAATGCATTCCCTCTATGGGGGGATTTATTGTGATTTCTTTTGTCTAGTCTTTCTGAAATGTTTACAAAAGTTTTATTTTCATAAAAATAAAGAGCAAGAGAGAGATTCAGGGGTAATAATTCTATTGCATTTTTACAAATCTTGTCAAAGAGAGCTGAATATCTCAAAGATCTCTTACCACATGACCTACATGGAATAATATTCATTTTGTAAACAGAAAAACTAATGAACAAAGGATAATCATGTTCCTCACTGTCACACATTCAAGAGGCAAGGTTCACATATTTATCTAAGGTCTAGAAAATAGGTTGGTGCTTTTTCTTCCTAGATTATCTGGGATACAACTATGTCGAACAATTATTATAATAGAAAACCAGACTATGTGATGAATAAAAGTAGTAA
>RJWJ010036645.1:0-15957 GCA_004363605.1 Indri indri | reverse complement strand
GAGAGATTCAGTCATTCACCCAAGGCTTCAGAGGTAGTAAGTAGCAGAGCTGGTGAGGCCATCAAACCCAGGGTGAGATGATGTCACAGTCCCCTCTCTGGCACACTGTGTTGCATCCTGTAAATCCACACCAGGAGCCTGGGACTCCAGGCTTGGTGTAGTAGCTGAGACCCTGGCATGGTCTCTCGATGCCTGTAAGTGCTTCCTCATTTGCAAAAATGACCTACATACGCCCTTGCATTCCTAAGATGCCATCTCTCTCAAATGTTATGAAGAAGACCCCAAAAGCAATCACAGCAACAACAAAAATAAATAAATGGGACCTGAGCAAATTAAAAAGCTTCTACACAGCCAAGGAAACAATCATTAGAATGAACAGACAACCTACAGAATGGGAGAAAATATTTGCATGCTACACATCCAATAAAGGGCTGATAACTAGAATCTATGAAGAACACAAGCAAATCAACAAGAAAAAAATCAAACAACCCCATTAAAAAGTGGGCAAAAGACATGAACAGAAACTTTTCAAAAGAAGACAGACTAATGGCCAAAAAACATGAAAAAACGCTCAACATCTATAATTATCAGGGAAATATAAATCAAAACCACAATGAGATATCACTTAACTCCTGTGAGAATGGCTTTTATCAAAAAGTCTCAAGAGAGCAAATGTTGGCATGGATTCGGAGAGATAGGAACACTCATACACTACTGGTGGGACTGCAAACTAGTGCAACCTTTATGGAAAGTAGTATGGAGATACCTCAAAGAACTGAAAGTAGAACTACCATTTGATCGAGCAATCCCATTACTGGGTATCTACCGAAAGGAAAAAAGACATTCCATAAAAAAGACACCTGCAGTCGAATGTTTATAGTAGCACAATTCGCAGTTGCAAAGATGTGGAAACAACCCAAGTGCCCAACGATACATGAGTGGATTAATAAAATGTGGTATATATATATACCATGGAGTACTACTCAGCCACACACAAAAAATGGTGAACTAAATACCTATTATATTAACCTGGATGGAACTGGAGACTATTCTTCTAAGCGAAGTATCATGAGAATGGAAAAACGAACACCGCATGTACTCAGCATTAAATTGGAACTAATCGATCAACACTTACGTGCACATAAGAAAGTAACATTCATCGGAAACCAAGCAGGTGGGAGAGGGGTGGAGGGGACAGATAAAGTCACACCTAATGGGTACCATGCACACTATCTGGGGGATGGGCACGCTTACAAATTTGACTCAAACGGCACGAAAGCAATTTGTGTAACCAAAACGTGTGTACCCCCATAATATTCTGAAAAAGTAAATAAATAAATAAATAAAACTAAGAAAAAAAAAAAACCTTTGACCTGACTGATAATATTAATCACGTACGCACGGGGTTTGCAGAGGGCACTGAACTTGGAACGTGCCACGCAGCCCTTGCCCACGGTCGCCGTCGCCACTCTTGCCTTCTGCACATCTCTTCCCTCCTGCCAAGACCTGCAGGCTACATCTGTGCTACTGGTCACTCCGCAGTTCTTCTGTCGCAAAACACTCCACCACCCCAAGAAAAGGGGATTGAGAAGGCGGAACACTGCTCTCCATTGTGCTCGGCCCCATGTCTGCATCGTGTCCTCGTCACCCTCCCCTCCCTTCTCTGAGCGCTAGAGGAGTAAATATCGGGTATTTCTTGGCCGTAGCCACTGGGAGCAGGGAGGGGCGAGCCAGCTCTCCTGGCAGGTGTGTCGTCACCCAGCTCTGCGTAGCCGGCACTCTTTGGTTTCCTTGCCTGGGTTTGTCACATCTGTACACTTCTTCCCAGGCATGTGGCGAGAGCGTAATTGTGCATTTTATGGTTACGGATGGCACAGCCTGGCGACTGGCCGATGATTATTTCCATTCCCTGTCATGCATTATCAATCTAATTCGCCATTACACGCTTTTTTTTCATGCATTCCTCCTACAGCGAAGACAAAGAAAGGCAAGAGCCCTGCAAGGAAGCCAACATCACCAAAGAACAGGCTGATTCCAGTAGAAATTGTAGAGTTACAGCCTCAAGTTTGGGAGGAGAGGTTTCGGCCAATCTGAAGTGAAAAATATCATGAATGCGTTTAGTATTTTGCATTAGGATCAAGGATCCAGACTCCAAGGTTGCAAGGCATGGCTAACTGAGAAAGAAGAGCCGCATCACAGCACAGCTTGGACACAGGAGTCCCGAACAAGTTACATCATACCTTAGACCACTGGGTTTTCAGGTTTCTAATATGGCCTAAATGGATCCACATTGGAGTGTGGTAAGATACATTCACTCTGTGATTTGCTTACTCGATAAGGATCAGTAATTATCATGAGCAGCAGGTTAAATGTCCTGAGTATGATGTGAACAAAAAATAGGCAGTAGCCATGGATTGGTAAATAATCACTAAAATGACAGGAGCAAGAAGAAGCAGGTGCATGTTGCAGAGTGTGCGGCTACAGGTATGTGTTGTCAATGCTCTTGACCATGGACAAGTTTCTTCTTGCAGTGCATCATGGGATGGCTGGAGCTCACCTTTAAAACCAAAACCTAGAAAACACGACATGTGATAGAGATCGCGCTTCCTAACAAGCTAGATCCCCCAAGGGCCATCTCTGAATTAGAGTGAGTTATGCTTGGGCATCTGTGGGAGGTTACTAGTTCGGTTCAAACGGAGGCCACCAGCTCATTTTTTCTCGATGATTTGGTAGTAATAAGTCCACTGAACTGAACCAGATCTTTCATATTCTTCTATTACTTTCCAACAATTGTGGTCTTTATTCTTAGCAGTAATTTCCATCTTCAAAGAGAAGAGTATTTCTCTTTGGGGGAAAGATACCCGATTTCCACTGATATAATTAAGAACTGAACACACACACACACACACACACACACACACACACACACACTCATTAGCACCCAAAATAACCATTAGTGCAATTTGCTAAACAGTAGCAACAGCTCTGATTATCTTCTGTAAAAGTAAGAGAAGAACAATGATAGATATTTTTAGGATAATGCTACTCGCCATGGAGCTGGCTGCCTTCAATGTAGGGTGTGTCCAAATTATTCCTTATAAGAGTCAGACATGCTGATCTGATGGGACAGAGCAAAGGGTGACAAGTGATGGATTTAGGGAACTAAAAGGAAACTGCTGTGGACAGAATTTTTGATAAGCTGGATTTATGCTGATGCAGAAAACTTCTCGCAGAAGAGAGCAGTGAAACCGTCTGGCCTTTGCGTGCAATGGGGACTCTGAAGCTCTGGAGATGAAATGTTCTGGGAAAAGCAAAAACAAAAAAAACGGAAAATACTATCAATGTACTTCAGTCCGATTATGGCTAGAGAGAACACCGTAAGATAAAATATTCAACAGCTCACCCTTGCTCAACAGATCTGATTTTTAGTAGCCACTTTTCCCAGATTCTCCTACTGTTTGATATTGCTCATTATAGGAAAAATTCAAGTATGCAGATACTGATGCAATAATCCCTTCTCTTCCTTTTCTCGCTGTAATGCCTAACTTTTTGGAGACGTCTAACATCTTGTTTTGTAACTTTCAAGGCATTTTCAGAGAGCAATGGACAAAAGAGAATTATAAATGGACAAGGTGTGTCTATGGCCATACCACCCTGAACGCTCCTGATCTCATCTGATCTCAGAAGCTAAGCAGGGTCGGGCCTGGTTAGTACTTGGATGGGAGAAATATACAAGGTGGGATACACGGACAAACATAGTGTCCTGGGGAGGTCACAAGGGAACGTGGGTCTGGGTTACCTAGTGATCCTGTTAGGTAAGAGAGCTCCTCTTTGGCTCCTTGTTTAGCTCAAGAGGAATGTAATTTCTAGGGTTTAGATTGAATAACCATTGGAAGATCATTAGCCTACTGCCCTCCTATCAAAGGACATTAGAAATCACTTCTAATTGAGATCCTGAGATTTTTCACAATGCATTAACCTAAGCAGAGAATTTCTGCTACAAATTTTATCATCACATCAAGTGATACACAAAGAATGAAAGCTAGAGTTAAAGTTACCAGTGAACCCAGACTTCAAGACATTCGGACAACTACGTAGAGCGTAGTTTAAAAGAACTTCATAAGCGAGTTAGCGGTTAACAAGCCTATTTCTCATTTGGACATATTGAACTAGAGATTCTCCAAAAGTTATACCGTTCCTTTGATCTTCCAAAGCCTTAGACTGTAAATTGTTCCATTGTACTTTCGTTCCGTGTGGTGTGGCGGGCTAAATGCAGCTCTTGTAAGGGGTAAGTATATGGTTTGCAGGACACACCGAACAAAACTACAAGCACTTTGCACACACACGCCGGCACCAACAGTGTGAGCACGAGTGGTATATTTATGCGGTAAAGTCAATAACGATCTTTGAAGGACGTCTCACCCCACAAAGACAAAGGTAGCCTGGCACATCCCCTCAGTGAGAGACTTCCTGACATTTCCTTCTCATCACTCTTTTTCCCACCACAAACCAATCACACGTTTTCCACGCCCTCAGCAAGGTTGACTCAAGAGTCTTTTCCTTGACAACTCTCGCATGCCCGCTATTCCACCGTGCTTTTTCTTCCAAGTTCCAATCAAGGACTCATTTCCTATCTTTTTCTTTGACCTCAGGCTGTAACTTTGCTGTAACAATAAAACCCAGGGTTGCATACATCTGGGATACAGTTCGCATGGATTATGAAATCAGTAACTCACTGAACCTCAAGGGGCCTCAGTTTCCCCAATGACAAGATAATGCTAATGGCACCAGCCACCTGCCAGGCTCTCAGGGGACTCAGCAACAATGCCTACAAATTACAAAGACACCCGGTGCCATAAATAACAAGTCGTATTAATAAAATTAGTCCAAGACAAATGCCAAAAAGAATAAGGCAATGGCGGAGGCACATCACACTTGGCCAGAACAAAAGAGGGTGGCGAGATTGTCTGATCCTCATTCCTACTGAAACTGTTTCCCTTTAATGAAAGAAGAATTATTTAACTTTTGTCTGAAAGGTTACTTCTACCCACACGACTCTCCACATCAGCCATTACTTCTTTCCAAGTTATCTGTAGGCAACATTCTATTCATTGGCTGGACAATGCAGGGCTGATTTCAAAGCATGTCCAAATATTGCCTCCAATTAAATTAATTGTAGCTATTCAACCTCTCAGGACCGAATGGCTTCAAACCTATTTGCCACGGGACCCTCATTCCCACTGCGCCTTAAAGAAACCCAAACTTCATTTGCAGCAGAATGGATCCAAGAGAAGACAATGTCCAAGTTGGCTCATCTCCTGATATTGGAGGTTGCAAGAGACAAAGTAACACTTTGAGAATCAAAACCAGATTTCTACTGATCTGAGGCTCTAGTCTTCCGGCTCTGTTCAAGTTACGCTCCACCACAAACGAGGCCAAACGCTATGTCAATGAGTGGGCTTCATGCAATTTAAAGACCAGAAATAAAGCAATGAAATGAAATGTGTCCTCCCTCCACCCTGAAAAGCACTCTGTGTGCATTAAAGATGGTACGCACAGCTAAATCCCATAAAGTCTAAGGGACAGATTATTGCAACTCCGTGGGTACTTTCCCGGGACTCAACACTGGCTTCCCTAGGTGAAATCAGCAGTCTGGGCTCTCTGGTGCTTTCCCACTTAGCAGTCACGCTTTTGGAACAGGACGACACTTAACGGATGCGGAGGTGGAAGGGAACCCTCAATCAGGTAAATGCAGATATCAGTCCAAAATGGAGCAGGCTGTCACCACCAACTAGCTCGGATTTAGAAATGTGCCTATCTAGGTTTTCTGAGCAACCCTTTCATCAGTATCTGAACGAAAGACAGAAACGGCGGTAGCAGCCTCTACGGGGATATTCCATTCATAGGGGAGACAGAGCCTCATCCATTCATGTTGGGGTCAGGGAGTCCTTTACCGGCAGGCAGGCATTGGATCTCGTTTCTCAGCAAGCCGCGCTTCCTGGGGGGCTGGCATGGCTGCATCATTCGGAATGGGGATGTGTATTAAGAAGCCACCGCCAGAGCTATTATTAGATCAGCCATCCCTGGGAAATTTCACAGACTATGCCTGAATCTACTGAGCAGTTACTCTGCTAACACGGTAGTGGAGAAAGGCACCGGCTTGCTGGTTACACACAGGCAGCCCACACGGCGCTCACAGAGCAGGCAGGGCTGGGTAATCTTTGCTGAATTCGACATGCACCAACATTTGGGCAGCTGCCTAGGACACAGAAGCGATGCATTTAGCCAATTTTAAATGAGCACGTGCTAAAGGGGGTTCCCTCCTGTTCTCCCCCTCTCCACTCCCCTTTTCTCTGCATCAAACTTGCTGCAGCCATTTGGAATGTAAAAAGGAAGCCAGTCCATCCTAGCGGTCCCAGGCAGCCTGCGATCAGCGGCGGCCTCCCGCCACCCTTGTGTGCAACGCCCTCTCCTGCACCCAAAGGACAGGACTCCCCTGTCACGTCCAGAAAATGTTTTAAAACAATAAAACCCATCCAGCTCTGCAGACGGCAATGTCCTTTCCTGCCTCCCTGGGTGAATGAGACAGGGTGCGACTTGAGGTGCCCAAGGAAAGACTGTGTGTGCGTAGGGGGCAGGGCAGCAAAAGGCGGCATAGTACGCGCCCCACGTGGGGTGTGTATTTCAAAATCGTAACATACTCGAAATAAAAGACCCCAAGCCCCCAGTCCGGGAGAAGTGGGGTGTCCCTTTGCCCCAGCCCAGCAGGAAAAAAACGGAAAGAGAAGTGCTGCGTGATCAGTGCCTCCCTGCCATCGCCACCGGGAAACAAAGACACATTACCTTTTATTTTTTGCGCTTCCCGGGGAGCCGAGGAACTTCGCGCTGGAGGCGGCAGGTCCGCGGGAACCGGCGTCCCATCCGCCCCGGCGCAGGCCCGTGGCCTACCAGGCGGCCTCCGCGCCCGGCGCCGCCTCCCGCCCCGCCGGAGCTGGCGCGCCCCCGCCCGATCCGGTCCCCGCCGCCGCCGCCGCCACCGCCGGCCCTGCCCGTCAGCCCATCGCCGGCTCGCGCCGCTGCCGCCGAGCCTGGCCGCGCGCCAGGCCGCACCGCCCCGCCGCGCCCCCCGCGCCCCCCGCGCCCCGGCCAACCCCGGCGGCCGCTGGGTCGTGTGCGAGCCGGGCACCGCCACCCCCGCCCCCGATCCGGACCGCGGCGCGCGCCCGTCCCCGCCTCCGCCCGCAAAGCCGGGGACGCCCCGAGTGGCCCCCGCTGGCTCCGCGTCCGGGCCCCTCCCCGCCGCACCCGCGGGCGACACAAAGTTCGCTGGCAACCAGGCTGCCGGCCGCGCGCGCCGGTCCCCAAACCGAGCCCCCCCTGCGCCCTCCGCCCCAAGCCCGCCCGGACCCCCGCGAGAGGCCCTCGCCTACCCTGCGAGCCCAGAGAGGCGGCTCCCTCGGCCGAAGGCGCAGCTCTTACCCCGCGATCCAGTCCAATTGTCTTGAATTTGAATCGCCCCCCAACTCTTAAATGGAAGTTGCTCCGAGATAACCTAGTCATGGGGCTATCGTGGCGGCGTCGCGACAATCACTGCGAAAGGGAGACTTCCATTTCCAGCTAGACCCGGGGGAGGGGACCGGGCGGACACGTCCTCCTCCCCAAAAAGAGAAACAAACTCTGGGAAAACCCCCACCGAGAACAATAACTCAATTCACACTGTGTGTCTAAATGTTTATTGCTTGAGCAGCTCAAGTTGCTCTTAGACACATTTTTTTTTCATGAATTGTCAAAACACGGGGATAAAATAAAGGGAGAAGCAGGCGCCAGCATCCGCTGAGCAAAAGCCGACTTGTTTCAGGGGTACAATCTCTCTCTAGGACCCGCTCGAGTCTCGAACTCCCACCGAGCATCCGTCCACTCCGGAGGGGAGAGACTGGTTTTCCTCCCACCGCGGTTGGAGGCCCTGGAGGATCTGGCACCATCATTTCCAGGGCACCAGCGGGCTATGAAGTCTCACAAACTTTGAGATGAAAAAGAAATCAAAAAGAAATCTCTCACTTCCTACCTTCCAACCTACTGAAGATTAACTCTTTCCAGACTTGGGTCGTGTATTCTTTCCTAAAGATCAGTGGCGAAAATTTTTGACAGTCTCACGGTCAATAGAAAGGACACTTCGCATACAGTCAGCGTTGGAGAAAAAGTTGAACACCAGTGTTAAGGATCACCGATGTTGCTGCAAGCTGTAGTGATCTCCTAACTGGCCACTGGGCACTTGACTTACTGATCTGAATCTGAGTAATGGGAAACCAGGTTTGAATGAGATTTTTTGGGTGCTTTCGGAGTTCTTGAGGACTGATTCCATGCAAAGCCCAGTTCTTTTGCAATGCAACTGAAGCCCCTATCTCCTGGCATGCTGTCGCCCTCAAAGGGAATAGCGTTTCTTTGGAAGCAGACCATTTGTATTCAATAGTTCTGGTTTATTTGGACTGCAATACCTAGGAGGAGGCAGTGAGGAAATGTTCAGACCTACCTTTCTCTTCCAGTATTTCCTTCCCATCCTTAGAGGAGGCGCTGGGCCGTGTCCACACCTACTGCTTTTCTATCTTGGCCCCTGGAAGTTTTCTCTTTGTCCTAACTTGAACTTGTCCCACTGGCAAATCCTCTTCTCTTACTAAATAGCATGCTCCCTGCTCCGCCCCCAAGGACAGAAGGTCTTTTCTCTCCTTCATTTCTCTCAGTGTTGATTCGATTGATCACCAATCCTGTGCTCATCAATACCTCTTGAAAGTTCCTTGAGAGCAGCGCCTTGGCTGACTTATTCCAACAGCGCCTGGGGATGAAAGAGTAACCGCTGTCCCCAGCAGCCTTCAGGGCACATCACTTGTCACCAGATGTCTCTAGCATGTCTTGTCTCTCTCGAATGCATCCTCCGCTCTAGCTGGGGCAGTTCTCCTAAAACTCAGATTGGATCCTGTAACTTCTTTGCTTAAAACCTGTTCAGGGCTTCCCTGGCTTTGGGAACATAGTCCACACTCCTCCAGATGGTCCCGGGCACCAGGCCCTCCTGGTCCATCCGGTCTTATCTTTCACTACCTGACGACACCAGAGACCCAGCCATCCCCTCCCCTCCAGCTACGCCACCCTCTTCCAAGCCCCTGGTCACCAGCAGCTGGGCCTGGAGAAGCAACTCAGATCACATCACTGCTGTGCCTGAGTAAAGACAGCGGTGGCCTCTCACTGCTCCTGATGCATCCTCTCTGTCTCCCTCACATACTACTCTCCCGTCCCTCCCTGTGCCTTGTCACACAGCCTCACGTCTGCCCTGGAACCTCTCTTGCCCTCTTGTGGCTTTTCCAGTTCCTGTTCCCCCTACCTGGAAGGCCCGTCACCCTCCTACCCCACTCTTTGGGTGGCTGGCTCCTTGTCATCCTCCAGGTTTGGTTTAAAATAGTTCAAATGCTGCCTCCTGGATAAGCTTTGGTGATCAGCACATGCGGATGCCCATCCTCACCCAACTTTATGTATCACCTTCGTGTTTATCTCCTTCTGAACACTCAGCCACCATCGATCAATCAATAGATCAGTATTCACAGCCCTGTGTTAAGGGCACATTGATCCCAGACTGCTTGGGCTTGACTCTTGCCTGGGCCACCTACTAGCTGTGCAATCTTAGGCAAGTTTCTTAACCTCTCTGGGCCTCGGTTTTCTCATCTCCGAAATGGGGTAGTTATGAGGATTAAATGAGTTAATATACGAAAGCACTCAGAACAGGGCCTGGCTATACCAGCACGAGGCCTGTGAGGGCCCGTAGGCATCTTATTCTCTCTGTATCCTCACGGCCTCAACTGGTACCCGGCACAGGATCTCTTTGCTCCCTAAGTCTTATGTGTCTGGGGTCCGGACCAAGAATGGATCAGAATTGAAGGAAGAATAGTGGTATTTGAAGAATTCGAAGTACTTGGAGAAATAGGTCATGGTAAAGCTTGGTGAATGAAATGAAATTCAGACTGAAGTTACCTGGAAGTTAACGCAAACCCGAAAGAAATAGATTCTCTGTTTCACCAGCAGTTGTCATGGGAGTCGATGGATAACAAGCTTTGCCGGTCAAAACTCCATAATGGTCTGTTCCTCAAAGAGCAGCCAATTTCACCACTGAGAATTCAGGTATAAAGAATCAAAGGGTTTTTTGCAACGTGCGCGAGGCCACCGACTAGCCCTAACATGCAGTTGTGATTAAAAAATATAGAGTGTTTCCATTTTCAGCCTGAGTTTGATACTTTTTCGAGAGTCTTGCTGAAAAGAGAAGTGTGGCAGGCTGGTTTACGGACACTCGCCTTGCGTTTTTGCTGTCGTTGCTGGAGAAGGGTCAGAAAGAAGGACAGATACTTTTTTTTTTTTTGCTGTTCTAGTGGCAAGGAGGATTTTAAGACCTGAGTACTGGGGCACCCCTTGCCTCTCTTATGCAGCGTTAAAAAGCTTTGCTTTGCAAAGAGCTGAACTCCCAAAGAGAGGAGAGGTGCTCTGAGGCTTGGGAATGGGGGAGGCAGGATGGGAGGGAGAAGGGCGTAGCATCCCCCGAGGAAGGAAGGGATGGCATCTCCATGTGGTGAGCAAATGACAACCAGACACTCTGCCTGCTGCGGGCATCAAGAGAGGGCAGTCATCTGAGGGGACACCACGTGGACCTCGGTGTGTCTACATTCCAAGAGGTGTGTCTTAGGCACGGCAAAGGACCCCTGCTTTCCATTGGGAGGGATCGAGTCTTTGGCCTTCGAGTGGACTGCAAGTCTTTGGGCACCGAACACCTTAGTGGCAACTGTTGGACTGATGACAAGAGACCCCTTCCCTGTTTTGAGGTACGATGTGAGCTGAGGGAGAGGACCCAGGGAACAAACTCTTGCCATCTTGATGCACGAGTGAGGATGTAGTCAGAATTAAGGGTTTAGAGAAATACATTAATGTGATTTTTTTTTTTTATGCCCAAAGTTGTGGAGCGAAAATGATACCTTTTATACTAATAAAAAGTACCAGGTTCTTAAGTCTGGGGTCTGAAGCCAAAGCTTCCCTAACAAGCACGGGGCAGTACACGAGGCAATTAGGAGACGATTGCTCAGCTCTGATGTTACTACAGCTGGGGTCCCCTGCAGGTGGGGGAAGGTGGCTCCCACTCCAGCCTTTGTGCATCTGCATAGCTGCTCGCTGAGGACTCATGACAAGGTGAGGGGTGATCTGAGCCTGGGCTGCATAATCCTGTCCTAGGAGCCAATAGCATGGGTCAGCCCTGGACTCTTTGTCCAGCGAGACTTCAAATGAGTCTTCATTCATTAAGCCTGCTCTCCTCACCTTTAAAATGAACCTGATAATAATACCTATCTCTAGGCTTGTGAAGACTATGAGTTCGACACATACATAGTATTTCCAGAACCATGCCACTGATAATAACGAACAGTTGTATAAGTTGTAACGGTTATTACGAGTACCTACTCTGTGCCAGGCACAGGGCTAAGAACTTTCCAAACATCAGTTCGTTGAATCGTCACAGGATTCCTAGGAGGTGGAAACTATTTTATCCTTCTTCTATAGATGAGGGACCCTGGGTTTGAAAAGACGAAGCCACATACCTGAGATGATTCTGCTAAACAGATTTGAAACCAGAGCCATCCGTTTGAGACCCTGAGCTCTTATCTTCCACGTTTGACAACCACAGACAACACACAGCAAATATATTGGCAATCACAGGAAACATGACCACAGATTTACTTTATATAACCCATTAGTTATGGATGGAATCCCAAGGTTGGATGGCCCCTGGGAGTTGACAGTATGCTGTGTTGATCCAGTAATTCCTAACTTGCACCATGTGGGCATAGCTTTACATGCCATTTTCTGTATTTCTGGTGAATAACACTTTCTCTTTCATATTTCAACCAGGTTTTAAGAGCAGAGAAAGACCCCTCTGGGGCAGGTTCAAGTGCTTGGCTGGTTTCAAGTGAACCGTATTATATTTTTATACCCAATCCTTTTTTCTTCTCACTCCCAGGTCAATTAAAGGCCAATTCTGAACCACTTCAATCAAAAAGAAAGAATACCGTCTCCTCCCGCTGCCTGAGATCAAGTCCTTAAAACCATGGTCCCTGGGGTATAGGAAGAAATTATCTAATGTGTGTTTTATTTTAAAAAATAGCTATGTCCTTTTAAAAATAACTATATTTTATAATTTTGTTGTGTTCTCACTACATTAGATGGTTGCTCATTTTTTTTTCTCATTGGGAGTCATGCCTCAATTCATGGCCAAAAAAAAAAAAAACCAGGGCAAAGCTTTCTGAAACACGGACAAGAATCAATAAAAATATCACGAGCTAATTAATGTAACGCAGAGCCCCTCAGAGCGCATGTATTACAGTGAGTAGCACAGTATAAAATTGGTTAACGTTATAAGGATGCTTAAGTACCTCAGGTTAGCTCTCTCACCAAACCCTTTCTGTTTATTTCTTCAGAAATATATATTAATAAGAATAGTTAACGCTCAGTTGACACTTAACAAGAGCCAGGTACTCATTATGCGTTTTACATGTAATAACTCTATCTTCTCAACAACCCTATAGATAAGCACTATTATTAGCCCCATTTATAAGTGAGGGAATTAAAGCACCCAGAGAGGTCTGATAACCCACCTCAGATCCTGTAGTTCATAGCAGGCAACCGCCGATTGTCAGACTCCAGCTGCCTGATTCCAGAGCTGGTGGTCTTAACCTTCACACGTGTTCCCTTCCAAGGCTCAAGCATTTGGAGGCATTGCATCCCTCCTAGAGCCTAGCAGAAATAGTTTTTATTTACTGATTGGCCTGTTGTCTCATTGCAAAAGGCAGTTAGGCTGAAATATTTGTGAAATTGAAGGGAGAGGATTTTCAGCAAATATTCCTTTTTCAGTTGTACCTTCTAATAGTGCGAAGGCTGATGTCCAGGTGACCGTTAATCAGTCTCGATCAATTTATCAAGCGAGCAATAAGAATATACTGAAAGGAAGCCCCAGAGCCAAAAGGAAGAGCTGAAGGTTTAAGGCGGAAAGGCCAGTTTCTCAGAGTTGGGACAGGGCTGGAAACTGTCATCAAGTCATGACTTGGGAGGTGACGATTTCTCCTTCCACCCAGTAAAAGTCAGACCTACTCCAGATTATAATGGCAAATAGTTTGTTGATTAAAGAATCACATGAGGTTGGGCACAGTGTCTCACACCTATAATCCCAGCACTTTGGGAGGCTGAGACGGGAAGATCGCTTGGGGCCAGGAGTTCAAGACCAGCCTGGGCAACATGGCAAGACCCCCGTCTCTACAAAAAAAACTAGCCAAGCATGGTGGTGCACACCTGTAGTCCCAGCTCCTCGGGAGGCTGAGGCAGGAGGATCCCTTGGGCCCAGGAGTTAGTGGCTGCAGTGAGCTATGATGACACTGCACTCCCGCCTGGGCAACAGAGCGAGACTCTGTCTCTAAAAAATCCAAAAAAAAAAATTTAAAAGGAATAACATGAACTCAGGATAGCAAATAGCAAATTTCTAAGATTCCGACTTTACTAAATAGGAAGATGGTTAGGCTATTTGTTGAGATAGGGACTGGATACACAAGATTAGAACCCAAAAAGAGATATCTGGGTGGAAAATAAAAAAGAGGGAGGGCAGTTAAACTCACGGAAATTGATGATTAGGTAACATACTATAGGCAGAGAGAGAGGACCTGGCTCTCAGGCTGTGGTTCTCAGACTTAAGCTAACATGAGGATCGCCTGGAAGACTTGTCAAAACAGATTCCTGGGTCTCATCCCACTTCCCACTCCCAACCCAAGAGCTTCTGATTCCTAGGTTTGGTCAAGCCTTAATAATTTCCCTTTTAAATGGGTTCCAAAGATGTTGACGCTGCTAGCCCCAGGACCTTTGCACTGTCCCCTGCTGGGAATGCCAAAGGCCCTGCTGGGAATGCACTTCCCCAGATACCAGCAGGAATCAAGCTCACATCTTTTTCAGGTCCCTGCCCAAATGTCACCTTATTAGTGAGCTCTTTCCTAACTTCCTTTACTAAAAATAGCAACTCCCCCACCTGCTCTCCTGCCGCTCTCCTTGTTCCTGACCCCTTCCTGTTTCATTGTCTCCATCGTCCATATCACCTTCTAACCCCCTATACGATTTATTTACTGAGGTGCTTTGTGTATTATCTGTCCCTCCCATGAGTGCAGGAATTTTTGTCTATTTTCTTCTTGCTGAATCTCCTAAGCCCGGAACAGTCCCTGGCACACGTTAAACATTCAATAGATATTTGTTGAATGGGTGAATACAATGAATGAATGAATATTCTTGGATGTAGAATTACAGTTTTAAGAATTGAATTCGGATGGAAATGCTTCCTGACTGCCTCCCTATTTAAAATGAAGTATGACCATGGGCCGTTCTGCTTTTGAAAAATCTCTCACACGCGGGGTGAAGCCAAAACTCCTTGGTGCTGGTTCCTCACCAGGGACTGGTTGGGGCTGGGACATGGCAGTGAACAGACGTGGAGGGGCCCTTGTGCCCTTCTGCTCGCAGCCCGGTTGTAAACAGGATCTGCCTGCCTGTCCGGCCTCACCAGCCACCGTCCCCTGCTGGCATGCCACCTCCCGGCAAACGCGAAGCTAATGCACGTCCCTGTTGCTTCCTGCCGTCTTGCTTTCGCTCAGTTGTACATCTGCACCGAAGATGTACATTCCCGCCCTTCCCTGCACCTGCTTAACCCCAACTCACTCTTCCAACTCAGCTCCCATGCCCCACTCCCTTGGAGGCCGTCCCCGAAGTTCCCCTCTTCCCCGCTCTAAATAACCATTGCACATCTCTACGCTAGCACTTTTCCATAAGCATCTTTGCATACGTCTATCTCCTGCTCTGTCGGGAATTCTTCAAGAGCAGGAATCGCGGCTGTGCTTTTCATCTTAATATTGTACTTCGAGTCCCCAACACTTGGTAATCTGTGCACGGTGTATAGTGTTTAATTTTGCTTCGTTGTTTTCTTATATAGTATGATCATGATCCAATAGATTTTTATAGTTAAATCCATGCAGCCAATAAAAAGCAGAGAGTCCGTGATGCTAGAAAACAGTGTTAATATGCAATTCCATATCATCGTTTTAAGAAAGGCAGCCGAAACGATAGGTGATCTGAAACCGTGCGTGGGCTCTGTCCCTCATAAATGAACTGGGGCCAGTCTGCATGCCGCAAGGCCGACACCGAAGCCCACTTTTGGGGGACATCTGCAATATGTTCTGAAGATTCCTGGCAGCATTCGTGGGGGCCTAATAAAAGCTCTTAATAATAGAGCAGGTGGGATTTCTATCTTGAAATGGACATCCTTCCATCTCTCCGCTTAATCTCTCCTTAGTAAACTCTCAATTGTTTTGATGTTTGCTTGGGGGACCTGCAGCCTTGGGGCCGCATGTGGCCTTCTGGGTCCTTGAGTGCAGCCTTTTGACTGAATCCAAATATTACGCAATAAATCCTTTTAGGGATTTGCTCTGCAAAGTTTGGATTCTGTCAAGGGGCTGTACTTGGGGATCTGGAGGGCCACATGTGGCCTTGAGGCCGCAGGTTCCCCACCATAGGAAGGTACATACAGGACTTTTCTCAAAAAAGAAATTGAGTTCTCAGTGGAAGAGGAAATATACAGTGAAGAGAAAGGCTAATTTTTAAATTTTTTGTAGAGATGGGGTCTTGCTATGTTGCCCAGGCTGGTCTCAAACTCCTGGCCTCAAGCGATCCTCCTGTCTCAGCCTCCCAAAACGCTGGATTAAAGGCATGAGACACTGGACCCAGCACACAGTAGGAATTATTAATTCCCATTGTATAGATCCAGAAATCAAGGCTCAGAAACATTAAGTAACTTGCCAAAAGTCTATACAAAGAAAGAGGCAGCCTTGAATCCAAGTCTGTCTCCAAGACCTC
>RJWJ010036644.1:0-15959 GCA_004363605.1 Indri indri | reverse complement strand
GCTCAAATATTAATATAAAATGAGAGCTTTAGTCCTAGATATTATCTATCATATATATCTTTGGCAAATGGAAAAGGCTATTTCAAAGTTAGTATTATTAATAATAATAATGTATACACAGAGAAACTCTCGATTCTATGTAGAATATTTCCAGTTAGCATCTTTCTCTGGAGAATCCTAAACCCCATGTTAGACAATTTACTTATATAAGTTATTTCAATTTTGATCTGAAAATGTAGTTCTTATCAAGCTTAAGAAGCAGAGAAAAAATAGACAATATATTTTCTATATACACAAGATATGAAAAGTTAACAGAAAACAATACCTTGGACTGACCACATGCTGTGATACAGTGTCCAAGTTTCCACTACAGCAAGAATCTGAGAGGCTTAATTATGGGGAATATTTAAACCTTGTGCTCAACCTCAAATTGCACTTAGCTGGAATCATTTTCTTCACTATTAGACTATTCCGTAATTCTTTCTACTTCTCTCACCTCCTTCCTTTTCTTCTTTCCCTGCCTTTTGCTAGCAGGAATTGAAAGAGAAACATCTAAATATGTCTATAACTTCACCAAAATCTTCAATGGAGAATTCAAACGGAGTATACAAGTCAGTAAGAAATTTAGATAAAATTTAATGTCACGATTGTATGTACTGATAATCATCAGCTTGACCATTAGAAGTGAAAAAAGCAATGTCTAGATTCATGTAGCTGATTTTTCATTCTCTATCAGGATGGAGAACAGTGAAGTCTTTCAAGTTTAGCATGTCAAGAAAGAGCCTTTCACCCCAAACTGAGTATTTCTGTGTATACATTATTAGTAAACTTGAAATTTCTTTTCTTATCATTTTATACGAAACTCTATGAGAGATCACATGCATACTGGAAGATCTCATTAAACAACAGAATATGACTTTGATCAAATTTTTAATGATACCTCAAGATGTTTTGTTCATTCTATGATACCTTTTCTATAAATCTGTTTCTGTAGATGTGGTGTTAGCATAACGTCTAAAATCTGTCTACTTTCTTTTTTTAGATAAGCTATATTTCCAAGGAGGGTTTATTTGAAAAATTGTGAAAGGCCTTATATTTTACCTTATTTTATTTCTATTACCTAATGATCCAAAGAGATCCCGAAATGCTTAAGATTGTAGAAAGAATAATAGGACACTTCCACATAGGTCTCTTATTTTATAAATGCTGGCAAAATACAAGAAATTCCATGGGCAGAGGCATAGGATTTTATTACTCAACAGTATGGCAGCAACAAGACCTCTAAGTTTGCATTGGCTCCCTTTGCCTGCCAGCCATCAGTTTCATAGACCCATGCAGAGCAGCTGCATGCACAGAGGGCTTACAACACAGTTAAGGGAACACTAAGCTTACGGAAACTGAAATCATACAAGGAAGCTGCTTGCAAAACTGTTTAAAGTTTGCCCCACTTGAAGACATTATATTTGTTTACTGTGGAAAGTAAACAAATTTGTACTTTGTCCTGGAGGTAGTCCCTAACGCTATCTTTCAAAGTTGTTCACTGTACAAATCTTCTTGAAAAGACAGTCCAGTACAAAAGTGGATAAAACATGTGCAGAAACATTAAAGACCCATGGGAAATGCTTTCTCAACTTTCCTATAATCATGAGCTTCTTTAGGTTCTCTTTGGACCATCAGGTAAAAACTAAAAAAAAAAGAAAAGAAAAGAAAAGAAAAAATTCATAAGAATCGACTCTTCAAATGTCCAATTTTGGCTGTAATCTCATTTCAGACATTGGTAGATGGATTGTTGTTTCCAAGTTGAGGTTTTCTAGAAGCAGAGACTAAAACAAGACTTACTGTACAAATGATAAACTAAGGGAATTCTGACAAGTGCAAACCATGAGAGAGCGAGGGAAGCAGGATTAAATAGAAAAAAAAAAACTAGGTAAAAATTTAATTTCAGCTGACCTCTAGCTTCAACCTGACCCAGCAGGAAGGCTAAAAGTATGAATGACAATACAAAGTTGTTCTGCCTGGAGGGAAGATGGTTAGCTTTCTGTGAAGTACCTGTGAGATACTTCCGGTTGGGTTAGATGACTCAGTTTAACCAGGAGTATGTCTCTGGGTAAGGATGCAGTTTTGCACTGCTGGCAGCAAACACCCACAGTAGCTGAGGGATGGGCACTCCAGCTTATGCAGGAGATATGGGCAGGGCATCAACAGTATTTACTACATAATATAATTGTTTTAAATAACATAATCAGGCTTCAGTTAAAGTAATTATAAGTTGCCTTAAAAAGTATGGCATAAGTAGCCTTAGCAAATATAAATTGTAAGAAATAAACCCATAAACATACACACATATGAACACATACACATATATGTATATATGCGGTTCTACTAGGACATATAGAATATAAAACTGACACATATATTTAATTGCCATAAATTTGTTTTGATATTTTATAATTTGTGAAGCCCTTGGGATTAAAAGGGTGACTGATTATTATTTGCCTGGGAATTCTTGACCTAATGTCTGATTTATTTTTCCCCTCGTACATTCCACATAGCATGTTCTGGCAATGAAAACAATTTCAGATACACTAGCACCACACCCAACGTTGCAATAATTATTATTCAAAACAACCTTGTAGCATATAAATATTTAAATTTCATATCTAGTATTTTAGTTTTGTGGATTTTAGAAATCTCTTTAAATTGGTGCTTATATATTCTTCTTTTATTTTTTTCTTCCATTTCAGCAACAAAATACCTAATAATAGTAATCATGAAACATGAGTTAGACACCCTGTGAGGTGTTGGTGAGTCTGTATGGGGAAAGAGAAATGGAAATTAAGGAGTAATAATCAACTCTACTTAAAGTAGAATTCTGTTTCAGTATAAATGCTTTCCCTTTTTAGTAATTAGTTAATGCTTTGCCCATATTAAAGTACTCTTTTGTATTTCCTTATGCTAGTACCATTGACATATAAATTCAAAATGTCGATACGAGTCTACTTTAATTATGTTGGTTATGGGAAAGAGTCCTTCGGTGATGTACATGATGCTGAAGATCAAAAGCTGCCAAACGCTGAATTGTAGAATATTCAATGGGTGTCCTGCAGACAAATCCCACAAAATCACCAGGAGTGCCCTTCACTTATGCTGAAGTTATCAGTCTTCCTTTTTATCAAATGATAACTATGTTTCAGTGTGTGGAGGATATTAATTTGGGATGCAATTTGGAATTATTAACTGAGAAAACTGTATGTATCGTGACCTAGACAAGACATGTTTGAGATACATTTGAGGAATTCATTATGGGCCATTTGGGGCCAACAGAATCTTACAAATTTTTTCATGCCCTTCTGGTTGTTTCCATTATGTCTAGTGACAGAGACACTGAATGTTGTTATCTTTTTAAGATTTTACTCTTTACATAATTTAATGCAAGCCTCACAATAATCCCATAACAAGGGTTATTGTTATCTTTAGCATTGAAAAGAAAGGTATTTTTAAAGAGAAATAGACTTTAAAATGTGGAAAGAATTGTTACTATTCTAGTCCTATGATTTTTATCGGGATGGGGACTATGTGCTGATATCATGAAGATGAATCTTTCAAGCTGGGTAGGTAAGTCACCTCTTTTGTCATTTTGCAAGCAAGTGTGTAATGCGACTGCAAGAATTCTAAAAACCATCCAAAGAGAGGCACATGTATAAGAAGAAATCTGTAGTTTATACTTTAAGTACTACAAACTATAAAAGTACAGTAAACTGTAAAGACAAGAGGGAAAAATGTTATAATTGTCTTGATAAAATAAACAGTGTCCTACTTGTGGTTTAAAATAGAATGCCAAGTATCTATCTAAAGAGTTAAAAACACAGCCACACATTAGTATTTATAGTAATGAATTAAAAATGCTGCAAATATTTATGTGCCACCTGAATCATCAATCGAACATAATAGAATGGTTAAGTAGTTTTAATATTTGTACTTTATGGTATTTAATTTTGATGAAAATTGATGAGTCATGAATCTGCAAAATGTATAACAAAAGATGTATTTGACAGGAAGTCAAAACATCTGGTTCTATCTGTAAATTTCTCATGACCTGTCTGGGTGTCAGTTTCTTCATCTGTTAGATAAAGAAGTTGGATCAAATTGTGTATAAGTCCTTTTTTGAATGAGCATATGATATGCTCACATATGACAGTACTCTCTTGACCAAAATATTTATTTAAACAAATATATTGAAATACTTTATAAGGATGAGTATACTTAAATGTAAATTGTCCTTAATATTTAAAAATATATTTTATATTTAGAAAATCCTAACAATTTTACCTCATTTAATAATTTTGTCTCATTTAAATATGTATAGATATAATATACTTTTCTTATAAAATAGAAAATTTCTCTGATTTGTAATTAAATATTAATACTAAAATAGATCTAATTTGGGCAAATGTTTTATAAAACATTTTTCTACTCTATTTCTAAAGGACTACTGACATTTCGCACATACAAAATGAAAACAATTACTAAGTAACAACTTTTGATTTTTTCAAAATTTAACTAATGTTTATTTTAAAAATTTGACTTACTTGCAAAATTAAGAATTTTTAATGAAAATGGAAAACTAAGATTATTATTATGAATATATTATTATGAATTATATTTACAGAGAAAGTTAATGATACCTTAAGTGATATGTAACTATTTAAATAAAAAGGAAAACTTTGGCTTATAATTTTAAATTATCATAATACTTTACTTTCTATTCACAGTGTATTATAGCTGTTATAAAACATGACTAAGCAAGTGTTTATGTACCTTACTTTTTATAATTTAGACTTGCACCAAGAAGATATAAAGAATTCCAAAATGCTGCACAAATGTATTTAGTTATTTTGTTTCCTGAGCTTCATATCAGAGTTTCACAGATATTTGTCAATCTTCTTGAAATCTGAGCGTAATAAATTACAGGTTAAAATATAAATCATTTCACTAATGTACCAGCAATACTATTTTGCACTGCTTTGCCTATGTTGCCAATGGAGGAAATAAAGATGTGCAAGTTCGATTTGATTATACACCATAAATACTTTTAAAACTAATATTACATTCATTTGAAGGGAAAAACTCACAGCTGTTTTCAATTGTTCTATTTAACAATCCTATGAAATATGGTTAATTTTATTAGATGTAAACTTCATGAAGGCAAATATTTTTTTCCGTTTTAGTTATTACTCTTCCCTTGCATCTAGAAAAATCCCTAAACAGGACATGGAAAAAAATGGCAGACTAGAAGCAGCCTGCCAGCATGCTGCTCCCAAGGAAAGAAGTGAAAGCTGCAGTCAGCTGCCTACACAAGGATCATTATTCTCTGAAGCAGCATCATGAAATCACAGAGAAGCAACGCGGGACACTCAATGTGGAAAAAAAAAAAAGGGTGATAGGGTAATACATATATCAAGATCAGAGAATGCACCAGGAACAATAGGAGTATAGAGTGCAGAGGCAATACGCTAACATCATACTGCTTCATAGCTTTTGGTATGATGTTAATAATGATGTTCAGTGGCGATTCCATAGAGGACAAGACATTTAGCCTGGGGGCAGTTGTGAGGAGGGGTGAAGGTGTCCAGATTTCTTATAAAAGTAAAATTAATTAATTCTTTTTGCATTTCCTGATAGAACTTTATTAGATATTTCGGTTTTACAAAGGAAATAATTTACAGAGCAAACAGACAACCTACAGAATGGGAGAAAATATTCACCAGTTGTACATCTGATAAAGCACTAATAATGAGAATCTACAAAGAACTTGAGCAAATCAACAAGAAAAAAATCAAACAACTCCATTAAAAAGTGGGCAAAAGACAGAAACAGAAGCTTCTCAAACGAAAATAGACAAACGGGCAATAAACATACAAAAAAATGCTAAATGCCACTAATCATCAGGGAAATGCAAATCAAAACTACAATGAGATATCACCTTTTCCCAGTCAGAATGACTTTCATGAAAAAGTAGATGCCAGTATGGATGCAGAGAGAAAGGAATGCTTAAAAACTTCTGGTGGGACTGCAAATTAGTACAACCTCTATGAAATCAGTATAGTGATTCCTCAAAGAACTAAAAGTTGACCTTCTATTTGTCCAGCAGTCCTATTACTGAGAATTTACCCACAGGAAAAGAAGTTATTTTTATCAAAAAGACACCTGTACCCATGTGTTTACTGAAGTAGGATTCACAATTCCAAAGACGTGGAATAAACCCAAATGCTCATCAATTCATGAGTGGATTAATAAAATGTGATATATGTATTAACATATTGTGGAATACTACTCAGCCATGAAGAAGACTGACTTAATGTCTTTTGCAACAATCTGGATGGAACTGGAGACCGTTATCCTAAGTAAAGTATCTCAAGAATGGAAAAACAAATACCACGTGTACTCACTATTAAATTGGAACTAATTGGTGACCACGTGTGCACAGAGGGAAGTAAAACTCAAGAGAAATCAAGCAGGGGGAGGGAGGAGGACAAGATGGGAAAAAAACATACCAAATAGGTATGATGAACACTATTGGGGTCGTGGACACACTTATATCCATGACTCAAGCACTATAAAAGGAATCCTTGTAATCAAAAAGATTTGTACCCCCGTAATATTTTGAAATTTTTTAGAAAAGGAAAAGTTCCTAAAGAGTGGGTGCTGAAACATATTTCTTGGGCAAACAACTGGATTAATCATTATTATTATCCTCATCATATGAAAGAGACCACTATACCGCTTGTAAAGGCATCTTAAATGCTTTTATTACCTGGAATTTTAAAATTAAAGTCAACATTTATTAATCATTTCTTGATCCTGATTCCTTAGCTTAATTTTTGATAAATAGTTTTGTAGTGTTAGGACAAGGAAATATGGTTCAAGAAACGAATGTTGGTGACCCAATAATTATGCTATTATGTATAACAGCAATATTATTGTCACTATTTTGTCACTCTTATTTTTGTCACTATTTTTGTCACTATTATTTTACAAAGTTGTTATTTTTAAAGGGAGGTTCTGAAATTAATATGAAATAACTCAGTAATTAAACTTAACTGTCACTTAATAAAATATAACATTAAGGACCTGTTATTTTAGTTTTCTCTATTAGGATAATGTATCTAATTTTCATTCAAAGAAACTAAAATAAAAAGAAATACTACGCTTCAAGACCCTTCATAAAATGTATAAAGAATTATTTTAAAATTAACCAAGCAACTTATAAAGAAAAATTCAAATCATTAAAAATAACAGTGTAGCAAATTAAATTTTCTTGATTTGTAATTTCTTGATTAGTGGATGTGTATAAATCCAAGATATCTCTGGAAACTAATGAAACTTTGAAATTTGATTATCTTCCAGGGAGGAGTAACTTATTTGAATGTGTATGTGAGAGGGCATTATGTAAAATAATTATGTTCACTCAAAAGCAAAACAATTTATGAATATGACCAACAGATTGGTTCTTCTTGTAATCATTCTGATTGGAAAGAGACACACAAAAAACACTTCCATGTTTTATTCCTCAGAAGTGCCAATCTCTCTATCTCTAAAGTGAGATCCTACATTGTGACATCAGTTACTACAGCCAACCACCGACATAATCAATGTTCATACTTCTCAACAGAGCTGCCAGATTTAACATTGTATAATCACTTTGACTGTAACATGGCCTTACATTTATCAAGCATATAAACTCTTATATGATGACAATGAAGATAATATATACTAATGATCTTTAACGAAAAAGTCGTTCTTTTTTTTTCTTTCTATCCACTTTCTTTTTTTTATCTTTTTTTTTTAATTTCAGTATATTATGGGGGTACAAACATTTTGGTTACATGTTATGGCTTTGAGACATCCAAACCATGATTTGAGGCATGCCAAGACAGTTCCCAATATTTCCACTTGGCTAAGAAAAGTGCTGCAATCCACAGATATCCACAATAATCGTGGTTCTATGACATGATCCTGATTTGCCTGAACATAGTGAATCAGAATAGATGGACGTATGACCACTTCTAAGGCCATGAGTTACTCTGGAGCTTGGAATGGAACTGAGATCAAGCAAACTCCATCCGTACTGGTATCTGGCATGGCAAAGGAAAATTTGCCAAAGTTATGTAGGTGCCCTTTCAGCTAACCATATGTACCAAAAAAGTAGATGTGATGGGATGCATGATACAGACTTTGTTTTTCAGTTTCATAGATAAAAAACTATTCTGAAGATTTCAAATAATTTTCTTGTTATAGATATTTCTGAGAATTCAGAAAACTACTGGCTTTTTTGTTGGACCAGTGTACAATGCGACGGTGATCTTCAAAAGTCAATTCACTTGGTTAACTTAGAAAAGTAATTAGAATTGAAAATGTACACTTTATGTAGTCCATCACATGTCAAACTACAAACTGTTATGCATCAGAGAACAAAAAAAATGTTTTTCAATCCATATTACTACCAAAATTTCCTTTTCTGTTCTACCTACCAACACCTACATCTTCATCTACTATCTCAGCCAAGAAAGGAGAGGCATCCCCCATCAGTATTATTGGAATTGCTCTATGAATCTGAGGACACAATCTGGCTTTAGGCCTCAGTCTATTGGAATTGAGCAATTCTAACAGGAATAACACAGCAGGAGACCATTTTATGGGATCTATCTGTGACAGGCAATAATCAAAGAAAACCAGGATCCTAATAATATATAAGAATGTGAAAGAAGACACCAGTTAGAAGACCCTAACTATCTTTAGAGGCAAACTTAATCTGAATAAAAGATTTGGAGTTGCTTTAGTTCAAGAAAGGGTCTATCAAAGTTGATTATAAATTACTGTTTATAATATTCTCTCAAGCTGTTTTTCTGGACATGGAACAAAATAAAGCGAGTTAGGTGAGTAGCTGATTTATGGAAGTGATAATTTTAGTGTGGAAATTAAGGTAATTTCTTAATTACTAATATAACAAAGATAATATGTATCTATAAATATGAGAGCAACAAATAAACATATGAAATAATAGTCATTTGTACAACTTCTGGTCCTGAATTGTGTTGTGCATATGGTGTACCCATATATCCTTCAAATGTATTCTCTATCAAATATCTTTCAGCAAAAGGATGATGAAAATCTAAAGTACAGGGGAAAACATACATTTGTTAGGTAGAGATTGATCTGCTAATATACAGTGGAAGACAGCATTTACAACATATGCTTATCCAAAAAGTAACCTTTTAGCAAATCACATGTTTCTTGCTCAGGTTGGCAATGCCCATAATGTGACCTAATCAGCACTTAGAAATTATATCTCACTAAATCCAACATAGGCATCTGTGTTGGTTCAAGCAATACGTAAGAAATTATCTCTGGATTATGTTTTCCTGTGCATGGTTTAAATCTAAGAGCTATTATAATGTTCTCTACAGAAAAGCAATTCTGATAAACTCACTGCTTTTATAAATCCCGCTCAGTTGGGAGAGAAAATGGATGTTGCACAAAAGATTCGAATTACAACAGCTGCAGACAAGCTGTGCATCTGGCGCATTCTCACTCCTGTAACCACACAGTGCAAGTTGACAATTGCTTTCCTTAGTCCTGTGATTGTATTCTGTATAATTTGAATTGTTTTTCCATAACTTTTGGAACTCCTACAGACAGCTATGTTCCAAATTTCATCTTCCATTGCATTATATCACAGTATTATACTATAGCAGCATGCCATAGCACTATAAATTTATATATTACATGTTGCCTCTGTATGCATTTAATACTGATGAAACTAAAAATACTCATAATTGTAATAGGTTGAGGCAGTCGAATAAGAATTATCTGAAGTCTAATACCCACTCTCAATTTCATAAGTGACAATATTTTTTTTGTTGTTAGGATCAATTCAACAAATATTCATCAAGGCCAATATTGTGGGGAAAAAATGTAATCCCTGTAGTCAAGGAGATAAAAATTATACATAAAACATTAGTTCAGTACTAAAATATTTGGTATAAATTTTAAGTCTTGTAGCTGTTTCAAAATTACATAACTAACAGTGTTTATAAAGTCAATTTGCCTGCCTTATGGCAGAGCTCAAATTATTGAGCTCTTACCATTTACCAGACACTGCATATTAACTCATTTAATTTTTCCAACAACTTTGTGAGCCATTTAGTATTACCAGAAAATCAGATCACAGATGAAAACAAAAGGTTTAGGGAAGTTTAGTATGTCTCCTATTATTCCTTGTACTAAATGGCAGACAGGATTCGACCAAGGATTCTGACTCCAGAGTTCATTTTCTTAAGCCTTTCACTATCCTGCCTAACCAGGTGCAATTATACAGAGTCGTATTATTATTTTTTCAGTTTCTCAAGTCAATAGATAAATCTCCTGCATTCTCAGAATCTGAGTAAAAGTTTTCCGTGTTCACTGTGCCAAAGAATTTTACTTGAGAAACTTTTCTCAAGTTTCAAAATGTAGGAAATAAAACAAAGTAACTAACTCAATTCTATCTATTTTTAAATGGAGCTAAATATTTTTTTATCCAAGAGAAAACCTCTGGCTGTATGGAAATTGTGATTTGAGATTATCTTCTCAAACATGTCTCATAAATGCCCTTTCTAAGAAATGGCTTCGATTTTTCATCCTCTTTGGAGACTCTGTGGTAGGATATATCTTAGCAATCAAACAATTTCCAATCTCTCTCTCTCTCTCTCTTTCTCTCTCTCTCTTCATCTCTTTTCTTTTGTGATCTCTTCCTTACCAAATCTAATACCAGACATCCTGTCTAGAAGTTATGTAGAATGAGGGGATTATGAAATAAATAAAAGGTAAATATATTGCAATTAGTTATTGATAAAAGCCTAAATCATGCCCTAAATATTATATTTCAGGGAACACCATGCCTTGAGAGAGAAAACAAAGTAATTCTCTAGGATTTGGGGAAAAGAGAGAGGGTTGAGGAGAGAGACAGAGAGAGAGAGAAAGAGAGAGAGAGCAGGAAAGAATAGCAAGAGGTGGATTTCTGATGTTAAACTCTGTTGCTCAAATTCTGCCACTTTAGGAGATTAGTTCAAGGATTCAAGGGAGGTACAGCTCTTAGAGAACAGGCCAGGATCTCCATCCCTTGAGGAGTAGAATAATTCAAATGGCACAGATCCTTGGAACTACTATTACACTTGTACAGGAGTTGCCATTCTCACCCTCGGTGGCCTTAGTAATGCACTGTCACTGCTACTACTGATGTCTTCCTCTCATGTCATCCACCTGGTTAAGTGGAAAAACTCTTTTAGAATTTCAGTGCTTCCATCAAGCAATATGATCTGAGCAAAGTGGAAGCCTAATAAGCAAAAAAAAAAAAAAAAAAATACCATTTTTAATTTATTTTTATTTTTTGTCTAAGTGCCAAATATGAGTTTGAATGAACCCTCCTACTCTCAACTGAATACACAGGTTGCTTATTTTTTACACAGAGCAATTAGCCAAAGTTGAGGATTTTGGAGAGCCCTTATTTGAAGGGCCAAATGCTTGTTCTTTTTCCTGAAAAAAAAATTAAACTACTAAACTTTGATACTTACACAAATTATTAAGCTAGTTCTATCTATGTTTCTCCCCATTATCTGCACAGATCATGTTTAGGCAGAAAACAAACACATGAGACTGAAAGTCAGCAAGTCACTTGGAAGGCTTTCTTTTTCTCTGTATTTTATCCGAGTTAACTGAGTGAGTGCAATAAAACTTTTGAGGCAATCATTGTTGAATTATTATACACTACCGACTGCACCCTGGGGACATATACACCGACAAAAATACAGGTGGCTGTGGAGCACTTCACTTAATTGGACCAATGTTATGAGCTAACATTAAGCTTTAGTATGCCAGAGATTTTTTTGGCAATTCAAAAAAGCTAAGATGTTCACAAGCAGGTAAGTAAATAACTGTCTGAATTACATTCTTCATGTTCTTTAGGATGGCTCCAGGCAAAAATGTGAATTAAATCTGTCTTAGCAGTTCTCACTTTGCCACCTATCAAACTCTTCGTGGGAGAAAAGACTTGAAATGATTCTTAACAAATGTGCACGATTGGAAATTAGTGTGCTACTTCTCCAAATATATTTCTTAACCTTATTTGTAGTTATAAAATAAAAGGGCTGTGATCAGTTCAAAAGGCTCAAGCTTCGGAAGCAGGGATGTTAAACATGTAGCTGGCTTGGATACCTTTTGACCTCTCCTGTCACTCCACAGAGTAACAGCTCATCACTTAAGGCAAAGATGCAAAGTGAGGAAACACTGGAGAGGTGTTAGAGAAAATAGATATAGAAGAAAGAGTAGGGGTTAACTAGGAACTGCAGACCTGTTAGTGCTCCTTGGTAGTTAGGTAGCAACAACAGCTATAGCCCTCCTGAATTCATCATTCATCATGGGAATGATATTGATGCTGAGATTTAGGCTATGTTCTTGGATTGATGCATTGGCCCCACTTTAATTCACAGCAGGCATAGTAGCTTACTGAAATATGTAGTTCTCATTTTACACTTTTCTTTCTGAATTACAAATTCTCATGAGTAACATTTAAAAAGGCAAGTTGTTTATGAAAAACGAAATAATATATATGTTATTTTTCTTCCTCAAATCTCCAATGTATAAATGTTTAATGAGTTTTATATCATCATTAATAATTCATTCCAGTATACAGTAGAACCTGAAAAAAAAAGTCAATTGAAACTGGATTTGAGAACAAAAGATCAAAGCATCTAAAGCTGGTCCATGGCCTATCTTGGACCAAGGGGGCAGGGCTAGGGGATATATTCTCTTAAAATTCACCAAATATTCACATTTTATAATCCTTTGTAAAACTAAGATATCTAATAAATTTCAATCAGGAAATGCAAAAAGAATTAATTAATTCTACTTTTATAGGGAATCTGGACACCTTCACCACTCCCCACACCTGCCCCCAGGCTAAATGTCTTGTCCTCTGTGAAATCACCACTGAACATCATTAACATCATACTGCTTCCTAGCACTCTCCACATTCTGCTAAAATGGTATGTTTTAGTGTCAGTCTATTCCACTAGTCTCTGAGCCTTCTGATGAGAAGGAAATAGTCATGTTCAATATTTTATTACCATTGATGAGGGTTTGGCTCTTAGTAGGTGTTAGTTAATCTACATTTGAAAATCAGATGATGTATTTTCAGAGTCTGATGACCAGTTAGTCAATAGAACCTAAGACTGAGAGTTGCAGTAATGAGCAAGAGCTTTGGCTGCCATTTATAGAAATAATGTTACCATTGTGTCGTGACTTCCAGTCAAAGACCACCGGGTACATAACAGTGAAGTTGGATTTTTGTTGTATGAACGAAGATGCATGTCATGGGGAACTGTGGGACGTGAGTTAGGTAATTAGGCTTGTGCTAAGTGATTTTGCACAGGGTTCAGGAAGTAGAGTTTTGGTTCAAATGAGATGCAGTCAAGAAGCGGGTAATTCCATGATTGGTATGTTTATAAATCTTATCTAGAAGTACTGCTTAATCTATAACTGGTAAGGAAACAGCAGTTACCATACTAGACAGGGAAAGAGGGATAGTTGATAATTTTTATGGTGCACATGCTAACCTCGTATTCTTTCTTCTAGATAAGATTCAAGAATGAAGTTTTTCTTGTCTTGCTTCAGTATGAATTTTGCTGATGTTTTTCTATGAGATTAATTATGCTCAATAAGAAAAACTTTCAGACTAGCTTTGAGTGCAAGGTTAGTTCCACGTAACACCGAGGCTTAGCTGTGTTTCCCAGAATTTAGGCTATACTAACCTCTTTTTCAATGTCTATTCTTACGAAGCCCATAAAAATCTTTCAATGAGAATAAAATGATGAGCCCTTCTGTGAAAGAAAAATGGAGTTTGAATTAACTTGTCCAAGTTCTTTTAGTAAGTGGTGGATCTTAAAATGTAAGCCTTATATTCTTACTCAAAAATCCATATAAATATGTTCTTATCTCTAAACCTAGGCTATCTAATATAGTGGAGTGGCAAGCCACATGTAACTGTATGAATTTAATATTAAATTAGTTAAAATTAAAAACAACTGGACCTAGAAGCAACAACGCCCCAGTGGCAACAGGCATACCAAGTCTTTAGATTTTAAATGCTAATGCTATACTATTCTCCAGGAAGAGAAAGAAACTAGGGCTCCTTGAAGAAATGGCTGAATCTAGAACCGGTGCAGGAAGTATTACAAATGATTGGACTATATCAAAGGGACACAAAATTCGAAAATCTTCAAAGTCCAAACTTAGAAAAATTTTAGGAAAAAAATAAACAAAATATTATTGGATTATAACCCATAGTATAAAATAAATATCCACAGGTCCATACTGACATAAATAAATGATCGAATAAATAAATGACTGGGGAGTATTACACAAATCTACCATGCAGAAAAATTCCAAATAATTTGTGCAGCTACGTCCCTCTGTAGGAAGTGGAATGCAAATCCGCAGTTCTTAAGTGAGGGTTGCACATAGTGACATCCTTCCAAAGAGTACAGTGTGGAAATAGAGAAAAGAAGAGTAACTTCACATTGGAGAACTTTGACACACACTGCTTCAGCCAGGTGATAAAGTTTAGCATGAACAATGGTAAGTAATGTTGATAATACGTACCCTCAATATGATGTAATAAGAATGGTTCCTCAGACTCTTTGTTTCCACAACCCATAAGCCCATTCAAATCCTGTATAAAACATCAGTAAAATAATAACAGAGGAATATTCTATAAAATACCTGACCACTATTACTCCTCAAACTCTCCAGATAATGAAAAACAAGGAGTCTTAGAAACTGTCATAGCCCAGTGGAACCTACGGGGACATGAGGATGTAGTGCTCTATCTTGTATGGAACCTTCGAACTGGTAAAATACATTAGGTAAACAATTAGGAAATCTGGATAAATTGTGGACTTTACTTAATAATGTGCCAATATTCATTAAACATATAATAACAAACGTATATTACTAAAGTAAGGTGTTAATACTAAGGAAAACTGAGTGTGAGGTATATGGTAACTCTGAACTATTCTTGCATTTTGCTTTTCTGAAAACATAAAATTTTATAAAAGATAATTTATTTTATTCTAAAATAAAAAGCTTATTAAAAATTAAAATGTTATTAAAATTTCAATTTTTCAATCATAGTAGCCACAATTCAAGTGCTAAATGTCCACATGGAGCTAATGGCTACGTGTGGATCTGGCCACGGATGGCACAGACATAAAACATGTCCTTCATTTTACAAAACTTTTAGGAAAGTCTTATTGTAGATCATTTTCCAGCTTAATTCTTTCCTCCTTTCACTAATTCAACCTCTGTACCAAAATTTAAAGTTCCAGACCTAGGGATGAAAATACTAGAAGATATATCCCTGGTCTTCTTTGCCCTTTCTACATTTCAGACATTCACATTTAACAGTCTTATTTGGAATTTTGAAATATATATTATAAATCATTATCTCCACATGGTTTTAAAAAGGCCTTTGGTGTACAATAAATATTGTAAATAGAGTATCCCCAAAACCAATTAAAAAGTCCAATTAAATGTCCTCCCATTGTCTCTTTGGAATTTGGTAAGATATTTTGCTTTTCCAAAGGTTATGAAGCCTCTAGAAATTTTATCTTTGGCATAGAACAGCATATCTTCATCTAGTAGGTTTTATAAAAAAAAATTCTCATTCTGACTACAGTGATGCTCATTATGTTTATTATAGAAATATATTTGTTATATTGACTTGAAAAAAATCTTGAATTATATATAACACAAGCCCAAATGGTTAGATCATCACTAATGTATGCAGTCTTAATTTCATATGCCAAGTATAATTAATACCCAGAGCTCACATTGTTTCTGAAAATATATTTTCTGAAGAAAAA
>RJWJ010036643.1:0-15954 GCA_004363605.1 Indri indri | reverse complement strand
CCTGAGCAAGAGCAAGACCCCGTCTCTACTAAAAATAGAAAGAAATTATCTGGACAAAATTAGCTGGGCATGGTGGCGCATACCTGTAGTCCCAGCTACTTGGGAGGCTGAGGCAGTAGGATCGTTTGAGCCCAGGAGTTTGAGGTTGCTGTGAGCTAGGCTGAAGCCACGGCACTCTAGCCCGGGCAACAGAGTGAGACTCTGTCTCAAAAAAAAAAAAAAAAAGTACTGGTATATTCTACAGGAAGCATCCCTCTCCTACACTCAATAGTAATAATTATCTATCCTACCCATTCGACACATATATACAGTGACTTTGTTTTAACGTTTATCTTTGGTTTCTAACACCTTGTCTCCCCAGCTAGACTGAAAACTCTTTCAGGCAAGCAGCATGTCTTCTAATTCTTTACATCCCCCACAATGCCTTATCCAGAGATAAGCACCCAGCAGGCACTCACAATGTCCTAAATAAAAGAATAAATTTGATGATAAAATAAATAAACTGAGAAAATCCTTAGGATAGATAAATCGATAGTATTAGCCTCAATGCACTAAGTGAATAAGGTTTGATCCACTGCCGGAGAGCTTCCTTGTTTTAAACATAAAAGTAAACACCTTCATCTTCTGCCCTCTCAAGTTTAAATTCCCACTCCCTAGAACTTAAGGCTTTGAACATCGCCAAAGGGATGTTTCTATCTAGAGGATCTGAGAGCAGAAGCCGTATCACATGGAGCAGAGAACTCCGAAGTGGTTTGGGGCCCAGAATGTATCAATAAACAGGAAGAATGGTGGAAATTGTAGCACAGAGATTGTGAGGCTCTAGCCACAGGGTTCGTGGTTCCCCTGGAATGAGAATATTTTTAGATATGCGTGATGCATCGATAGAACATTTGAGTTCAAGGAATGGCAAACATGAGCAGAAGCCTCCGTGCCAGGCCTCCAAGTCCAAGACTCTGCCAAGACCTTCCTAGCCCCCCAATCACAGTCAGTAGCCCCTCTCCACTGGTTTTCCTGCCCATTTACATTTCATATGTATCATCTGCACTCTGTGTTATAATTATTTGTTTACTTGCCTGAGTTCCTTACTAGACTATGAATGTCTAGAAAACAAAGACTACCTTGTTCATCTTCATATCTCCTAACACCTTGAACAATGACTGGCACATACGTGGTATTTGACATCTGTTAGTGGCTGGGAGAAGGCTTGGCAGGAGGAGCAGAACAGGGGACACACACAGTGAGAGACCAACGGAGGGAAACGGTGGTGCGATGCAAAGGGCGCTGGAGATACGGGATCTAATTCTGACTCTCCTGTGAGAATCAAAGCCCAGGCAGGGAAACGTGAAATTTCTGGGCCTCAGTTTTATCCTCTAGAAGCTAAGAGATGCATAGCTCTAGAATTGTATGAGCATTCGAGAAGGAGAATATATAGTTTAGGAACTGGTTTGTTTTTTGTTTTTTTTAATATGCCTGTGCAAAAAATAAAGCTAAATCCCGAGCAAAGATCTGATTATTTCAAAGGAAGAAAGGATGGAGAGAAAAGAAAGGAAGGAAGGAAGGAAGGAAGTCACAGCAATGTTAACCCACACTCTCATTGATCGAAATTCGGTCAAAAAGAATGTATGGCGTAAGATGATTTGTTCTTGATAATTTCCCGATAATTAACTCCAACTTAATTTTGAATACGTAAATGCAAAATAATATAACTATATTTATAATACTGAGCATAACAAAATAGAAAATTTGAAGACCCAGAGGTTACAATCATAAGAGTGCATAAGTAGAAATTAATGAGTACAATGTGCATTATTTGGGTGATGGACACCCTAAAAGCCCTGCTTTGACCACTGTGCAATCTATGCATGTAACAAAATTACCCAATAAATTTGTACAAACAAAAAAATTTTTTAAAAGAATGTATAAGTAACCATACTTTAAAGGAAAATAAAGCCTATGCTGTTTGAACTATTCTAGAGCATTAAAAAAGTGTGGCAGGAAGATGTTCTATCAAAATGAGGTTTATTGCAGAAATACAAGGATATTTCACTATTAGGAAATGTAATATACATAATTTACTATGTCTAAGACTAAAAACAGAAAATAATCATATGATTACTTCCATGGATGCCAAAAACATATTTGATATTTGATTAAAATGCTATGTTGATTTTTAATAAAATATCTTATTAAATATAGTTTCCTTAATTATATTTCCTTAATTCAATTAAACAAATATTTGTTGAACATTTACTATAGACCAAGCAGAGTTCTAAGCACTTAGGATATGGCAGTGAATAAAATAAGCAAAAATCCCTGCTCTCTTGAGGTTTACATTTTAGTGGTGGAGACAGACAATAAATAACAAACACCGTGATTAAGTAAATTACCTAGCATACAAGAAGGCAGTATAAGCAGTATGGAAAGTCAAGTAGAATGCGATAAGGAAAATTAGGAGACCTCGCAGTGGGAGGCAAGAGTGATTTTAAATTGGGTGGTCAGGTTTGGCTCAATGAGAAGGTGACAGTTGAAGGCGAGGAGAGAATGAACCAAATGGATTTCTGGAGGAAAGGGTGTTCTGAGCAGAAACAACATGCCACTTGAGTTGAAGAAACAGCAAGGAGGCCAGTGTGGCTAGAATTTATGTTATTATAAGGAGTGAGGTAAGGTGTGGTGTTTGAGGTTATAACAATGACACCCTCACAGAAGCACATCAAAAGGCAGAAAGGACAATGTTTCTCACCATGTTTCTTCTTATCAGGGAGGAAAGTATGACCTGATACTCTAGAGTAAACTTCATAGAACTGTCAATTCTCCCCTAAATCAATCTTTAAATTTAACACAATAACATTTTTCAAAACTAACAGAATTTTTTTAATGTACAAGCTGATTCTCAAGTTCATATAGGAGGAGAAAAAGGCAAAAATAAATAGGAAAATTCCAAAACAAAAGAAGTATAAATGAGGAAAATACAGCTTATTAGCTAGAAAAAGAACTGGACAGCCATCTGAGAGAAAATAAGGTTGGATCCCTACCTCACACCCTAAACTATTAATAAATAAATTCCAGATTGGTCAAAGAGGGAAGAGACCTACACAGTTAGAGACAACAGTGAGTAGCAGCCTAACTTTTCACTGTAAACCCTTTTGTGTCCTTTAAATTTTATAGTGCACGCATTGCATATTTAAAATTAATTAACTGTATTCAAAACATACTCAGATTCTTACATGAGCAACATACTATAGTAGAAAGACCACAGACCTGAGAGTCCAGTGGTGTTTTCTAGTTCTGACTTTACACTAATAAATTTGTAATGTTGGGCAAGTGTTAGTATTAGATCAGATGGATTCCAGTGTCTTTGAGCTCCAAAATTCTCTAACACTGTAAGTTTAAGCTTATAAACTGACCTAACAGTATTTTTATCTGCCATAACTAGTTTTGACAGTTCTAATAAATACCAGAAAGTTTGCTGTGGAATGTAGCTTCAAACATTATTCAGTGCCCACTCTCATTGCACCATTACAATTGAATGAAAACAGCATACAAAGTGCTTTTTAGGGCTCAGCCAGGAGTTTCTGGGCCGTTAGTCATGGAGGTACTTGGTCCTCCTTCAAACCATACAAATAGATAAGGAAAGGACTGCCTCATGGGACTGGATGCCTTGGACAGTGAGGCCTCTGACTCACACCAGATGTTGCCAAAGGACTCTACGGTCCATAGCCAATCAGCTGTCCGTGATTCAGAGGCAGACTGCCTGGTTCAGGGCTTATTTGGATCTTTGATTTTTTTCCTGTGCCCCACCTTTTGGCCACTTTACAAAACACCTCCGCCAAAAAAGGAGAAGGAAAAAACATAAATCGATCTGACTACTTGTTAACAACTTTACTAGATAATAGCAATTGTTACCTATCTTAGCCAAAAGGTGAATAATTTTATGTGTTTCAAGGAGTTTAAAAGCTAAAAAACATCTTAGCCATCATCTAGTTTAAACCACACATTTTACAGGTGAGAAAAATGAGGCTTAGAGGGGTCAAAATGATTTGTTTGAGGTGCGCAGCCAGTTCCTAGAAAATCCAAGGTAAAATTTTAGGTGTTCTGATGCTCGGTCTGAAGCTGTTTCCACCTGCCATCTTTTATCCTTACATTATTTTCCAAACTGTGCTGTTATATACCTGTCAAAATATTATCAGCTTACTAAAAGTATGTAATTTTTTCCGATAATGGTTTGACTTAATCTGCTCTATCTGGACCCAGATATTCTTTAGATCTATGACCGTAGGAGTAAAGCTTTGAAGCAGGAAACTGAGCCAAGGGACCAAATAGAAAATCTTAATGCCGGTGTAGAACTGTCCTGGAGGAACTTTCTTCCCCAGCTGTCCCTGCCACTCTCAGTCTCTAGCCACTTCCCCCTGAAAGACTTGTCGTGACACTTTTTTTTTTTTTTGTAACCTTCTGTCCCTCCTTTTCACTTTCATCTTCAGCCAAAATGATTGTTAGAGCTTCTCTCACACACATGCCCAAGCTAATTCTACCCAGGAAACAGCTGTCAGCAAATTTCCTTGGAGGTTTGTATTTCCCTTTAACTTAAGTAGGTCATCGCAGTAAAGAGAATATAGAGATGGAATGAATGAAAATAAGCTGCTGGCTGGGGCTCATGTGAGGTCTGCGAGTGGGAAGATGGGCAGAGTGGCAGGGCGGGGCTAGCCTGGGAAGTCCCCCCTGGGAGCCTTCCGATGACTCAGACCTCACAGCGTTACTAGTCAGACAGGCAGAGTGGACGTTTGAGGGACCTTAATCCTAATGACATGGAGTCACTGTCTTCCCGCGTCTACATGCTTTTCTTCTCAAAGAGAGGAGGGCTGAGCAGAGGGCAAGAGATTGACTGCATGGAAGGATGCCTTCTTGCAAGTTGAACGGAGGTGCTTGGGGCTGAAAAGGTGGAGATGGATGGTCTGAAATGCAGAGCTCTTATTAACCCAGCTGCATGCCTTCCAACAAAAAGCAAATGATCTATTTCCCACCCCAACCAAGCTGCCCCATCTCCTTTCCAACAGGCCATTCTGGTAAGCAGAGGCCTGCTGTCCACAAAATAAACACCCCCCCAGCTGGACACAGGATCTTGGGTAAGGCTCTGTGGGATTAGGCTGAGTAAAACCAGAGTAAAATGACAAGGATAACCTGTTGAGGAAAGGAGTGAAGAATCTCCAAGAGGAAACACGGATGATGTGGGGAAGTGAACAGTGCTGGCAGGTAGCAGCCCTGGCGTATTCTTATACATGAGTGCCCCGAGACTTTTTGGCATAGCTGGCCCTCACGTTCTCTGGAAACCACCTAGAAGCCTGCTTCCTGCCAAGTGCAGCAAAGTCTACTCCACCACCCCCAGCACACACCCTGCCCTATTACAGGATCCGGTCTAGTTTGCCATCGCTTAGCCACGGCAACTCTACCTACCAGGCTGTGGGTATCTTAACTGCCAAGAGAAAGAAACACACAGAACCTCATTAAACATATAGGTTATCCCTGTTGTCCCTAAAACTTTGACTCCTAAGACCCAAACTAGAAATCTGTTGATACTCAAGGTGAGGTTGCTCCCTAAGTCCACTCTGCTCTGTAGGAGTACACACACTTCCATTCATTCACCCATTTATTAAATATTTGTGCAGCACTAGCAAGCCTCGGGCAGTATGCAAAGGGACACAAGGTGAGAAAACTGCCCTACTTGGCCGGGCACAGTATCTCACGCCTATAATCCTAGCACTCTGGGAGGCCGAGGCGGGAGGATTGCTTGAGCTCAGGAGTTGGAGACGAGCCTGAGCAAGTGCGAGACCCCGTCTCTACTATAAATAGAAAGAAATTAGCCAAACAACTAAAAATAGAAAAAAATTAGCTGGGCACGGTGGCACATGCCTATAGTCCCAGCTACCCGGGAGGCTGAGGCAGGAGGATCACTTGAGCCCAGGAGTCTGAGGTTGCTGTGAGCTAGGCTGACACCACAGCACTCTAGCCCAGGCAACAGAGTGAGACTCCGTCTCACAAAAAAAAAAAAAAAGAAAACAGGCCTACTGAATCTTATACTCTCGTCTGGAGAAGCACTGTCCCAGAAATAACAATATGAGCCACACACGTAATTTTAAATTTTCTAGTAGCCATGTTTTAAAAAGGTAAAAAGAAACAGGTGAAATTGGTCCTAACAATACACTGTAGTTAACATGGTAGATCCAAAACATTATTGTTTCAACATGTAATCAACGGGCTGGGCGTGGTGGCTCACGCCTGTAATCCTAGCACTCTGGGAGGCGAGGCGGGTGGATCGCTCAAGGTCAGGAGTTCGAGACCAGCCTGAGCAAGAGCGAGACCCCATCTCTACTAAAATAGAAAGAAATTATCTGGACAACTAAAAATATATATATAGAAAAAATTAGCCGGGCATGGTGGCGCATGCCTGTAGTCCCAGCTACTCGGGAGGCTGAGGCAGGAGGATCGCTTGAGCCCAAGAGTTTGAGGTTGCTGTGAGCTAGGGTGATGCCATGGCACTCTAGCCAGGGCAACAGAGCCAGACTCTGTCTCAAACAAACAAACAAAAAAAAAAAACATGTAATCAACGTTTTAAAATGGAGACATTTTACATTCTTTTTTGTACTGTCTTCAAAATCCAGTGTGTATTTTATCATTACAGTCAATCTCTATGCAGATTCTAAATTTCATCAGAAATATTTGATCTGTATTTATATGTCATAAATTTTACAGTTGAGAAAGTAGATTCACACCCCCAGTGTTTCCAAACATGCTTGCAAAGTTTTCCCAAAATTGTATTATTAGTTCTTAAATTCAAATTAATTAAAATTAAGTAAAATTTAAGATTCAGTTCCTCGGTTATCCTAGCCCCATTCCAAGGGCTCAGCAGCTACGTGTGGCTCGTGGCTACTGTGTAGGATAATGCAGCTTCAGAGGGAAAGGTAGACTATAACCAAATGAACTCAGGAACAACTATAAAGCTCAAATCTTAAGAAGTGATATGAAGTACAGATACATAGATACGTAGTATTTTGAGGCTGCGGAATACCTGACTTCGAGGGCAAGGGAAGACTTGCTTGAGGAAGTGTTTCTTAAGAATTCTGAAGATTAACACAGGAAGACAGTACTTTTGGGGAGAAGGGCTTTCCTGGCAAAGGAAGCAACATTTGCCAGGGCCCTGAGGCAGAAGGCAATAGAATGAGGTCTGTATTACTCAGCATCCTGTGGGGAAACAGATGGCCCTTGCAAACTGGGTAATTTCAGGAGTGTTTAATAAAGAGACTATTTAACAAGCCCAGGCCAGGCTACAGGGAAAATAGTCCAGAATAGTGCAGTACCCTAGGCTAGCAACAGCAGGGAGCCATTAACCACCTCACCACCCCAGCTTAAAGGGGCAAGAGGAGAAAGCACTTACTAGAACCTGCAACAGGCCTGGTCAGGGCCATCTGACAGGAGCTATGGCCTCCAGGCTGGGTATGCAACTAGCCCACAGAGTTCCAGCAGGATGGTAGCAGGGGAAAGAAATGGCCTGACTTCACTTCCCTTCCACCCTCCAATATCGTGTGTGTGTCTCCCATTGGCCAAGCCCAACCAGGACCAGATGGTCAGAGAGCCCCCTGGTGCAGAACACACAGGTCAGCCTCAAGCAGGAAGCGTGGAGAGTAAACCTGGAAGGGCAAACTGAAGCTATTCAGCTCAACAGTTTGTGTTATTAATTTCCTATTGCTGCTATAGCAAATTACCACAAACTTAGTGGCTTAAAACAACACAAATTTATTATCTTACAGTTCTAAAGTCCTAAAATCAAGGTGGTGGCAGGGCTGCACTCCTTCTGGAGGCTTTGGGGCATGGTGGTTCCATTTCCTTGCCTTTTCCAGCTATTCAAGGCCTCCTGCATTCCTTGGCTCACAGCCCCCTCCTCACCGTGTCTCTGCCCCCTGCTTTCATCATCGCATCTCCTTCTCTGCCGTTGACCCGCCTGGTTCCCTCTTATGTGGGCCCTTGTGATTACATTGGGCCCAGCTAGATAATCCAGGATCATCTCTCCTTCTCAAGATCCCTAACTTAATCACATCTGCACAGTCTGTTCTGCCATACAAGGTAACATATTCAGAGGTTTCAGCGGTTAAATGCGCACATCTGTCGGGCGCATTATTCTGTCTACCATGGTGTGTCAAGAAATGGAGGAAACTGCCGCCTCCATGTTGTGTCTGTGGAGAAAGAAGCTTCTGTGGCGGCGGGAAGTGGACGGAGATCACCCGTGAGACGGCGGCGGCGTTTCATACCCGAGGTTCCCCCTGTGTGGTCCCCCAACCCCCCTCCGACGTCAGCGTGTGGTGAAGCCGGAACCGCGAGAGACCCGGGGAGAGGAAGAGGAGTCAGAAGGGAGGCGGGGTATCGAGAGCGGCTGCGGCTTCAGCGGCGGCGGACCTCGGAGGGGGCCGCGGCGCAATGTCAGAGCAGACCTAGGAGGCCGGTGCTGCAGGGGCCCGGGAGGACGCCCGTCGGGATTATCCGTCATCACTCGAAGGCCTGACCTTCAACAGCAAACCGCACATCAATATGCTGCCCATTCTAGCCGAGGAGAACCTGCCCTTCGCCCAGGAGATCGTCTCTCTCATCGAGGCCCAAACCGCCAAGGTTTTTATACACCGCGCAGCCTCCTATTCTTCTAATACTCCCTGATTTTAGTGTCAGCCTCATCCCAGGTCTCGCTTCCATCCAAAGGGGGACGCTATTCCTCCTCTCCAACCCTCCCCCTCCAGCTCAGCCTCGGTCTTTGGCCCAGGCTTCGAGTGTGGGCTTCTCTGGGGGAGGGAGTGGGGAGGATAAAGGGTGGCGTCCCGCTTCCGCTTACCAGGTCCGTATTTAGGCCGCGCAGTGCACATCCAGACACGCACAGTCTTCAATAGAGCCCTTTGGGGTGGGGGACACTGAAAGACCGTTTGTGCTTTGGGGAAGTAAGAGTTAAACCATTTTAACCCCCTGGGAAGGTGGGGAGTGGTTTTCCCAATTTCCCCCCAGCACCCTTTTCGGTAATTGTGCTCTCTGGGTTGGAAGGAGGTGAGGGGGGACCTGGGAGCGAGCTGTTGGTGGGTGGGAATAGGAAACTGGCCCCGAGTGGAGCAGCTGCCTGTTAGCAGCCCAACATGGCGCCTGAAAGGCACATGATGCGAAAGGGAAGAGAGGAGAATCCATTTCCTGCCAGCCAGGCAGCTGCTCACACCTGTCAGCCCCATTTTGGGGTGGGGGCGGCTAGATAAAACGCTTATTCTCCTATCGGAGGGTCTAATTTGTCCCAAAATATGGGCAATGAGGGGTGAGTGAGGGTGGGGTTGGGTGGGGGAGGACATCTTATCCAACCTGTAGGTGGATAACTGGCCCAGTGGGTAACAAGTCCTTGTAGTTTCTCTGAAAAGTTCAGTCCCTCCTTCTCTTCCTTTTCTCTTTTTTCCCCCCTTCCCTGATAGCGAAGGCCTGCTTTTCTTCACCCCTTGACGGAAGTGGTCCTCTGCCACCTTATGTTTCCCTGTAGTCCTCCTCTTCTGTGGGTTCATGTGGGAGCAATATGTCCTTTAAGTAAAGTTACTGTTAAACTTAGTTATAATGAATTTTAATAGCTTCCCAGTACTACGTTTTAAGTTATTTTTCAAGCTTATACTTACGGTTTAGTTTTTTCTAGTTGTTAGTGATTGCAATTATCAGGATGAGCCTCCTTTTAGCAGCGTGAACCCCTTTTAAAAGGCCACTTTAACAACCACCACCAATATGTTTAGAGATGGTTTCTGTCTAGTATAAAACTGAGTAATCTGACTCTAATAAATGGTTTTGAAATGTGCAACTATTATAAAATTTGCGAATAAAACATATAAAATATGAAAAGAAAAAAAAAGAAATGGATGAAGGTCACTGGGGTGGAATGCAAAGGGCAAGGGGAACGTGGAGAGGTACATTGTTAAAGGGGTAGGAAGGAGGCCTAGCAGCAAAGTTTTGTAGACCATGGTGGGGATTTTGTTCTAAATCTTAAGATTAATGGAAAGTCATTGGATTTGCATTTTGAAAAAAAGCATGTCCCCTAACTACAAAATGAAAAATAGATTGGAAGAAGGAGGAAACACATTGAAGATGAGCTGAGAGGTTGTGTAGTAATTAGACAATTGAAGATAATGCCTTGGGCTAAGGAGGTATTAATAGCTGTAAAGATGGAGAGAACTGGAAGGATTTGAGAACTATTGAGGAAGCGAAGTTTGTAGGACTTGGTAACAGATCAGCTAAGCAATGGGGAGTGAGGCTGAGGGACATGTTAAAGATGAGGCTTAGGTTTCTGACTTGCTGAACTGTATTGATAGTGGTACGATTCACTGCAATGAGAAACGTACTTAGAACAGGTTTGTTGGGGGTCAGGGGATATGGTTTGAAACACATTGAGTTTGAAGTGACTTTAAGAGAACCAAGTATACAGTGAGCTATGATCATGCCACATCACTCCAGCCTGGGCAACAGAGTGAAGTCTTGTTTCTAAGAGAGAGAGAGGGAAAGAAAGAGAGAGAAACCAAGTAGAAAAGTCAAATGGGCAGTTGGAGACAGAACTATAGAGTGCAGAGTTTCCTCTGGGTTGCAGAGGAGATTTCATATCCTTGGGTTTTTAGGTGGTCATCAAAGCCTTGGGTAGGAATGAAATCACCTAGAAGGGAATCTAGTTAGAAGAGTGCCTAGGACCTAACCTTAAAAGACTGGAACATTTAATGACCAGAGAAAGGAGATAATGACCAGATAAAAGAGGGACAATGAGTCCTATGAAAGCCAAAGAAATATGTTATTTTTAAAGGTTGTAGTCAACAAAGTTGATTGCTCCTGAGAGTCCAGGAAGTGGATGTCTGGAAGATCAAGAGCAGTTTACCCACCCTATCAGCCCATGACGTTCTGATGGAACAGCTTGTACCCTTGAGGCTAGGGGCTACCTACCCTGCCTCATCACCAGTTTTAAGTAAGTCATGGCCATGGTAATTGGTTTAGAGGTGGGCACATAACCACTGAGAGCCAATGAAATGCAATGACAGACTTCTATCACTCTTCGTTGTCTTGAAACTTAAAGATACAGGACCTGGAGCTGATACTACTGTCTTGCTACCACATGAAGCACAGGACTAAAGGCAACACTTAAAAGGCAGAAGAGAAAGATGGTGAAAAACAAAATATTTATGAAATATTTTAAGCTCTAACTCCAGCTGTGCCTGAAACTTGACCTAGCCCTACGCTTTTGGCTTAGATGAGCCAATAAATTCCCTTTTTGCATAAGCCAAGTATTTGGTCACTTACAATGAAAAGAATGCTAAATTCTAGGAGAGGACAAATGAAATGTAACCTGTGGTTAAGATCTTTAGAAGAAAAACGTCTTATATATCAAGATAATCAAGATGTTAACTAAAATTCTCATCAAAATCATAATAAAGCCATGAAAACAGATAAGAGTCTTGAGAGCAAAAAAATAAATAAAATAGACAAACATGCCAGAAGAGTTTCTATGTTCATGAACTCTAATGTAAGGTGAAATGCCCAGAAATAAATAGGCATATATGTAAAGAGAATTAAAAATCATAATCCCAGACTATCTTAAAATAACTTCTTTATTGTGACCAGAAATCTGGTTCCAAGGTTTTCATGTTCTCCTTTGTCTTGAGCTTATGTCTTTCTTGAGCTCTGAAATGGCAATTTTACAGATACATAAATTGTAATATTCACAATTTCCACAGCATTATAATTGTACTCAGTAATTATAATTTTCATTGACACAAAAGTTAGGCTCCTGGGACTTGCTCAGGAGAACTTAAGACTGTTGCTAGGCACCTCATAAAAGTGATTATCCTCTTTGTGGGAACTGAGGAATTTGACCTTGAATAACTTTTACATTTGGGAGTTAAAAATGTACTGGCCTTGTCTTCTTTGAATCCACTTATTAAAAATTCACCCAAATTTGGGGCTACTGTGACCTAAGGGAAGAGAAATGGATCCAATATAAGAAAATCTACAAATGTCTGATCACCCACCGTACACAAGACAGCATGCTAGGCACACTCAGTAGCTTTTAAGGCATGGTCCTTGCCCTCACAGAGCTTGGAAACTGTGGCAGAGGTAAGACATCTGCATGAAGACTCAAACATCAATATAAAGCAATATGTAGTAAATGACAAAAAAAAAAAAAAAAGACTAGGGCAAACACTAAGAACTTAGAGGCTGAGGCTAGAAGAATAAGAAATCAGTGTGGTTTGGAATGTCTTAGGGCTGCAGTCTCCAAGTCCCAGGCCATGGACCATGGAAAAAATGTCTTCCATGAAACGTAGGAACCAGGGGGCCGCCCAGCAGGAGGTGAGTGGCAGGTGAGCCAGCGAAGCTTCATGTGCATCTGTATCTATGGCTGCTCCCCATTGCTGGCATCAGTACCTGGGCTCTGTCTCCTCCTCCCCTGTCCCCCACCTCCTCCTCCCCACTCCCCACCACCATCAGTGGAAAAATTGTCTTCCATGAAACCAGTCCCTGGTGCCAAAAATGTTGGGGACCACTGCTTAGGGTAAGCATAAGCAAATGAGCAGGAAAGAATTGGAGGGCTCTGCAGGCAGATCTGTTAAGTATGTATAGAATAGTATGGCTGAAGCAATAATTCTTATAGGGTTTTAGTAGAGTGGAAAAGGTTGAAAAGTTAGGGAGTAAATTAAATAACAACCTAAAAAACTTAGGCTTCGTCTTGTATGAAATGAAGTATTTAAAGACTGGGTTGAGAACTAAGTCAATGAAAACAGACCACCTCTCTTCTTTTGATTAAAGCCATCAAAGCTACTGACACAACAACCTAGACTTGGTTTTTATGTGAAATAAGCTTTTGTTGATCAGTGCATGGTATAATGAAAAGTGAGAAATTGGAGAGGGTAGGACTGGGTCATGGGAAACTTGGGCATTGGACTGATAAAGTAAGGTCTGCCTTTCAGATGTAGCTTACCCTAGCTGCTACTTAGACGATGGATTTAACAAGGATGAGATTGGTAGAAAACTATTGCAAAACCCCAGGCAAGGGTTAATGAAGGCCTGTACAAATGTGGTGACAACTGACATGGAGAGAAGAAGATGGATTCAAGGAATATTTAGGCTACAACATTAGGACTTGGTGATTATCGTTGGCTGTTGGGTGGGGTGATGAGAAGGAAGGATTCTAGAATGACCCAAAGCCTTCTGACCTGGGGGGATGCTATGAACTGAATTGTGTTCCTCTGCCCCTAACCAATTTCATATGTTGAAGCCTTAACCCCCAATGTGATGGTATTTGGAGATGGGGTGTTTGGAAGTTGATTAAATTTAGAAGAGGTCGTGAGGGTGGGGCCCTCATGATGGAGTTAGTGCTCTTATAAGAAGAGACACCAGTGAGTTTGCATCTTCTCTCTCTCTTTCTCTCTACCTTGTGAAGAGACAGAGAGGGGCTGGCCACCTGCAAGAAAGGAAGAGGACCCTCACTGGGGAATGAAATTGGCCGATACCTTGGCCTTGGAGTTCCCAGCCTGTAGAACTGTAAGAAGGAAATTCCTGTTGTTTAAGCCACCCAGTCTATGGTATTTTCTATGGCAGCCAGAGCTAACTAATGCAAGGGACTAGGTGGAGAGTGGAACCATTAACCAGGATATAGGAGGAGGTTCTTTGGGGAAAGGAAGATGATGAGTTCAGGGTTAAACACTGAATAAATCAGGACTCTTTGGCTGCAAGTCATAGAAACCTGTATCAAACTACCTTTGGGCAACTTCCTAAGGTCATAAAACCAAATGGTGGAAATGTAGGGATAGAGAGGACTTCAAGACTGAACACCAAAAGCACCAGGACTAGTTCTCTGTCCTGCCTTCTGCCTCTCTCTTTCCCTCCTCATGGTTCTACCTCTCCATTTGGTTTCTGCTTGTATTTGGGCTCATTCTCTCAAGGCCCTCCAAGGAGCAAGGGCCCTATCTTTCAGCAGTTCTGGGATCCAAGAAAGAGAGCTACACCTTCCACTGCAACTTTGAAAAATCCCAGGAAAGAAAACCACAGGTTTCAAAAAATGAATGAGATAATCTAAGTCCCTGCTTTTGAGGAATCATAGTCATAAAAGCACAGAAACTTGAAGCCATTTCCAGTATTTCCAAAGGGCTGACCACAATCCTGGCACATAATTGGAGCTCAATAAATGTTAAATGATGACGAATGGACATTTCTTGTAAGGTCATTTAGCATTTATGAAGTACTTTTGTTGCATGCATTCTCATCCTTTGTATAGATTAAAGAAAGTCTGTCCTCCACCCGTGCCCCCAACTCATATGCCAAAATGTAACATGAAGGCTGAATATTTTTGACAGAAGAGCCCGTTTCTGCTGTCACATTCCACTCCCAACCCCTCCTAGCTACAGGAGTCAATGGTTAGAATACACATTAGGTGTCTCATCAAAAATTTCTCCCCACCCCCACCCACCACCACCACTGCTATCATCACCATGGAAATTTTGCCACCAGCTCACCTTCTACATTATTATCCACCACACCCTCAGTTAAGAGAGAAGGCTGAGAGCCCTAGCAGATCACTTCGAGAGGCCATAAAACCAACTTTGAACTATCACAGTAAAGGCTGGTGTCTCTTCATAATTCTATTGAGTTCCTCTGAAGGCAAAGATTGGATGGGCATATTCAACAGCTAGAATAATAAACAACAAAGTCTAAAATCTAAAATCAGGCTCCAAACCCACAAAGCGTATCTTCAGTACTGCAGCACGTGATATTTTTGGCCTTTTGTCTGAACCTCAATGTATTTATTTAGTTTTATTGTATACTAATTATATTTTATTTTGTTTAGCCTGTTGGTAACACTTTGAGGGCTGCTTTATGCATGACACTTAAGTACCAAGGGCCATATAAAAGCAGCTAAATTTCCCCAGCGCACAATCAAAAGAGTAACAAGAACATTATTTATTTGATAAATTGAAACCCCTCCATCTCAATCTGTGGATCCCAGTCCCCCCAAAACCTCTTCCTTCTGATCCTATGGGACCACACACAGACTCATAACTTTTCATAATCATTCTTTCCCCTACCTTGTGGTGGCCTCCCATTCTTTCACTGTTTCCTACTTCTGCTGTTACTGTCACACCCCTGTCATTACCAGGTTAGTGTGGCCTGGGCTAGCCAAGGAATATTTATTTTGTTCCAACTGAACAGTAGAATACCATACACAACACACATGCACACACCCCGATGATATACTCTGTTACTAGTCACAACGTAACTTTACCCTTGGCCTGCATCTCTTAGGGAACTCTAAAGGTAGAGTTTTTTACTCCACTTGCTTTTTATTATAAGCTTCCTGCCAATGGCTCTGGCACAAGTCTGTAGAAACTAACTTAACAATATAACACTGTTAAAATCTCTAGGAGCTGGGTCAAAAGACCCTCTGGAAAGCTTCACCCTTACCTGCCCTGAGCCTTCTGTCCTTCCTGCCCCAGACCAAAGTCTTGCACCAAGCTCATGTGCATCCTCTCCTCCCTCTGGTCTATTATTTTCATTCTGGGTGCTCACTTTAAGAGGGCTTCTGGCTTCCTTAACAGCTCAGGAGTCTCAGGTCTGGAGTGGAGCTAAGCCCCTCAGTGGGGCTCACAGCTGTCTGAGTTCATAGCAGACAAACAATCCAGGCCTATGCCCTTGGGGCTCCCTCTATAGAAAGATGATTTATGGTCAATGGTTTGGAACTGGAGCCATTTTCCTAAGGAAACAATCTAAAAAGGCGTAGATAGGTGCCTGGGAGAACTCACAAAAGTTCGTTCGACCCACATACCTCATCTGGAGTTCTAAATGCACTGTAGAACCTACCTAACAGTGTGCCACGGTTTCTATGGTTTCTATGGAGAAATGAGTTCTGAGTTCCAGCCAGGAAACCTCTGC
>RJWJ010036642.1:0-15796 GCA_004363605.1 Indri indri | reverse complement strand
TTCTGCTAAACTTGGTACCGCAGTTTATGAGGGATAGCAAGAAGCTGGAGGGCATTTGGCAGAGGGTGAATGGTCTGGAAAACGTGCCCCGTGAGGAGCGGGAAGCAAACAGAAAATTTAGTAGGTAGAAGAGGGGACTTTGCCAACACAGGGGGTGACTTTGCAATTTGGAAGTCCCGCTTTTGTGTGGCATCAGGAAAGGGAACTATAACTCATGGGTAGAAGTTCTGGGAAGGGTCATTTCCACTTAGAATAATAAACATCTTCCTTATGGTGGGACCTATCAGACAATAGAATGTGTTGCTTCAGGAGTGAGTTCCTCATCATCGGAGGCGATTGATCAGTTGTTTTAGAACTGTGGTTCTCAGGGGGAAGTTTTGCCCCCCAGGGGATATTTAACCAACATCTACAACATTAGTGATCATCATAGCTGGGGAACGGGAGGTTACTACTGGCTTCTAGTGGGGTGAGGCCAGGGATGCTGCTGAACCCCCTGCCATGCTCAGAACACCCCCATAACAAAGAATGTTTCAGCTCAAAATGTCAACAGTGCTGAGCTTGAGAAATCTGCTTTAGGAGGAATTCCTACACTGCAGTGTTTTAGAGCGGAGGACCAAGTCTGCTAGATCTGGCCTGCAGATTTTTTTTTTCTTTTTATAGCTCTTGCCAACATTTAGGAATCCTGAGATTTAACATGAAGATCTGGGTTTCCAGCCTCTCTTCTAAAAACATGTGACCGTATTTGGCAATACTGGGCCCATCATCCTGCATGGCAATAACCGCCTGGAGCTGAGTAGCTGGTGTCCCTTTTAGATGAATCGAGAGCTCTCTAGTCCATCACGGTCCTCACCTAATTACCTGTTTGACACTGCAGGCATTCGAGTTTGCCACCACGCATGCCTTTAATCCAGTGGTTCTCAACTTTGCCTGTGCATTCTAATCACCTGGGGGAGCTTTCGAAACTCCTAATGCTAAGCCTGTACCCCTGACCAATTACATCAGACCCTCTGGGAGGAGGACCCAGGCATCAGTGCTTTTTTATAGCTCTCCAAAATGGTTCCAAGGTGCACTCAAGGTTAAGAACCACAGCTGTAGATAATGGAGCTAAAACCTTTCAGAGGAAGTTCTAAGGCAAGCAAACTCACACCCAGTAGACAGAACTATCTATTAATAATAGTCAAAGAATTTTAAACAACCGAATGGGCTGCTTCAGAAGTGAGCTCCAAATATTTGACTTTGGAATATTTGAAAGGGAGAGAGACAGACCCAAAGCACAGGTTCATTACTCTGAATGTAGATGAGAGTCACCTGGGGAGTGTCCCCAGTCTAGGTATTGTCCTGGAAGATTATAACCCAGTAAAGTCCAGCAGGGCCTAAGCAGGTGTAATTTGAAAACGTTCCCCAGATGATGCTGAAAAACACTCACAGGGAGGGACCATCAGTGACACTGATGACCGACAAGCCCCCAACCTCAACCTTGGCAATGACTCAGGTCCTTAGAAAGAAATCTGTGTAAATCTTCAAATACACACTGAAATACAAACATAAATAACATGACCGCCATGGGGTGGGGAGTATTTTAACACACGCAAAGATAAGGTTAAACTCGAAGTTGCAAAATTCTTGATTTGGTCTAATATCAAGGCCTAAAGCATTCAAAGACAGAACTGTTTTCTGAGTTCTGGCTCTTTTTATGACATACTTGACATGTGATGTTTGCTTGAACAACCTCTTAGAAAGCAGCTTATGTACTTGGGAGAGAGTTCTTAGCTCCAAGCAACAGATACCGATGCTACTTGATTTAAGCTGAAAAAATTCTGTTAAATGGATATTGGGGCAGTGTGAGAAGATTTTTAAATATGCCTGCCTTAATAAAGTGTGATATATCAATGCAATGACTTATTTTACAGCCATTAGAAACTATCAAACAGATTAAAATATATTGATGTGTAAAGATATCCACAATATAGGGCTTTGTGAGAAAATTAGGTTATATAATAGAATGTAAGCTATGATAAAATTTATTTTTATAATAGCATATATTTATATTATTAGTTATACATAAAATCTGGAAAAAACTGAACTTCAACCTAAACTTCATACCTTATTAAAAAATTAACTTAAAAGGATCAAAGTCTTAAATATTAAATGTAAACCTATAAAACCTTTAGAAAAAAATAAAAATCTTAAAGGTCTGAGTTTTTAGACTTAACACCAAAAGCATAATCTGTAAAAGATTGATAAATTTGACCTCGTTAAAATGAAAAACTTTTGCTCTGCAAAAGGCCCTTTGAAAAGAATGAAAATACAAGCTGCAGACTGGGAGAAAATACTAGTAGCAAAGGACTAGTAGCTAGAATATATAAAGAACCCTTGTTACTCAACAATTTCTAAAAATCAGACTAGAAAATGGTCAAAGGAATATGAAGAGACATTTCAACAAAAAGGACATGCATTTGAAAAATAAGCACATGAAAAGATGTTCAACATCATTACCTATGAGGTTGCACACCTATCAGAATGGCTAAAATTAAAAAATAGTGACAACATCAAATGCTGTCAAGGATGCAGCGAAACTGGATTATTGATATATTGTAAAATGATACAGCTATTCTGGAAAAAAGTTTGGCTTTTTCTTATGAACTAAACATGCAATTACCATTTGATCCAGCAATTAATTGAGCTCTTGGGCATTTATTTACCCAGAGAAATGAAAACTTAGGTCCACACAAAAACTTGTACACAAATGTTCATAGCAGCTTTATTTGTAAAAGGCAAAAATGGTAATCAACCCAGATGTCCTTCACTGCTGAATAATTAAAGAAACTGTGATACACCCATACTGTGGAATACTACTGAGCAATAAACAGGAATGAACTATTGATACATGTAACCATTTGGATGGATCTTCAGGGAGTTATGCTGAGTGAAAAAAAAAAAAAGCCAATTCCAAAAGATTACATACCATATAGATACCATTTATGTAACACTCACAAAAAGAAGAAATTTTAGAAATGGAGAACATATTAGTGGTTAGGGATGGGAGTGGGGTGAGGTTAGTAAAAGGTGCATGAAGGATCCTTGTGGTGAGGAACTGTTCTGTTATCTTGACTGCGGTGGTAGGTAGAAGAATATATAATAACACTGTGTAGAACTAAATGCAAACACAAATGGACAGAATTAAAAGAGGGGAATTAATTGGTCAACACTTATGTGCACATATAGTAGTAACATTCATCGGGTGTCAGGCAGGTGTGGTGGGGAGGAGAGGATGGGTATATTCACACCTAATGGGTGTGGTGCACACTGTCTGGGGGATGGAAATGCTTATAGCTCTGACTTGGGCCAGGCAAAGGCAATACATGTAACCTAAACATTTGTACCCTCATAGTATTCTGAAATTTAAAAAAACTGGGAAATCTGAATAAGATCTGCAGATTATATTAATGTCATCATCCTGGTTGTGATATAGTACAGTAGTTTTGCAAGATGTCACTATTGGGGGAAACTGGGTTAAAGGAGACATGGGTATCTTTGTCTCATGCCTTATCATGTGAATCTACGAATATCTCAAAATAAAAAGGTCAATTTCAAAAAAAGAAAAATGCACTGGCACATAAAGATATCCACAATACAGGGTTTGGTGGATACAGGAATTAGGTTGCAAAATAGAATGTAAGATATGATATGATTTATTTTTATAATTTTGTGTATTTATATTAATAGTTACATATAAAGGCTGGAAGGTTTTATATGCCAAATTGATAACAGTGAGTTCTTCTGGTGGAGGGATTATGAGTAGCTTTAATTGTAAATTTCTTTTATTTCTGTGGGTGTTCTATTTTTTCTACTGGATGCATGGATTAGTGGGGTAGAAATAAGTAAACATTTTAAAAGAGAGAATAAAATGCTGTTGGGCAGTTCATAGAAACACTGAGATGTCTGGAGAAAAGGAAAGCAGGGAAGGCCCCAGAGAGGCTAAGCACAGGGATCTCCAGCCAGGTTCCCTCAAAAGGGGTCTAGTTGGGGTCCCGCTGCTACTGCCCCACGCGGTGGACGCAGCTTGCCCGTCAGCATCACCAGCAATGACCTCTGGATGTTCTCATTCCTCTGGCTACCACTGGCCTCCAGAACTTTAATCTTACTGCAGCCGCCACTGCCACACACACACACACACACACACACACACGCACGCACGCACGCACGCATGCACGCACACACACACACACACACACTCTTTGCTTGTTTGTGTCTTTTGCTCCTGACTCAAATCTTGGAGCAGGTGCACAGACAATTCCTAACATTTTCAGAGCTTGGAACAAGAGCACAATCGAAGGCCGACCTACTGTATGCCTAAACACTTGAAAGTTATAAACTAAACCTAGAAAAATATTAAATAAAATATGTGCTATAATCCAACCCTGACAAATGTGCCTTCAGAACATCCTGAAAGGCGAAGTCCAAATGAAGGTGATGGTACAGGGAGAGCCCACCCCTGGCCTGTGGCTCGACCCCCTTCTCTTTTCACACCTGACGCATCCTCCACGTTAAGTTGCCCCGTACACGAGCATGTAAACATCCAGGAACCATCTGCATATTCTCTGCCCCATGCCCGCGAACAGCCACGCCACTTCTTGGCCACCCTTTGAGCTTCAGGGTGTGCATGCTGGCAGTGCAGCCCACCCTCAGAAGAGTGGAGCTGGGAAGAGATGGTGCAGGCTTGTCTCTTTGCTCTCTTCTCCCCTCTCTACACCTTAAGCGTAGGGCTGAGGGTGGGATGCTTTAGGGATTATCGATAAAGGAAAGATTTTTCAGATTTGCAGGGAGGCGGTAAGAAATGAGAAGCCCTTTCATGGCTGAAGTGTTTTGGAGAAAGTTAGTCTGGGGGCTTGCAAGTGAAGTGCTTGAGAGGGGTGTGGAGTGATCCAGGTGCTTCTGGGGGTACCAGAGGTATCTTGCTGTTTAAGGGTAGCTCCTAGTAAAAGTTTCCCAAATTTGTCTTCCCATCAGAATCATCTGGTACACTTTTTAAAAGTATAGCTTTTGAGCCTTGATCCAGACCTACTGAGTTAGAATCTCTCGGGGAGATTTATTGGTCAATAGATGGTTGGCCAGGTTTAGAGGAAAAAGGATCCAGAATCATATTCAATCTCATTGCTGGGTCCAGTTAAAATAGGCAAAGAGGCGTATAGAGGCTCTCACTAGAAATAAAACAAAGAATTGGGCTAGAGCAATGTTTTTCCAAGTGTGGGGTGTTTATGAGTACCAAGATAATATCAAGTGTCACACAGCCAGCAACTCACAGAATGTTATTCTCTTACAAACATCTTTCAGTCCTTCTGATTATGTCAAGAAGTATCAGTCTGGTGCTAACCTGTCTTTACTGCCTCTCTTGCTAATTACTCTTTTAAATGGAGAGCAAGTCTGAAGCTCAGCCTCTAGCAGACAACAGTATCTAAAGAATGTAATAACACTGTTTCATCTACATTGAATATTTTTTTAAATGCTATTTATTATTTTTTAATTGACACATAATTGTACATATTTATGGGGTATAGTGTGATATATTTTTACATGTATATACGTTGTATAAAAATCCAATCAGGGTATTTAGCATATTTATTACCTCATGTATTTATCACTTATTTGTGGTGAGAACATTCAAAATCTTCTCTTCTAGCTATTTTAAAATATACAATATTGTTAACCATACTCATCCTACTGTGCAATGGAACACCAGAAGTTACTCCTTCTATTTAACTGTAACTTTGTACTAATTGACCAATCTCTCCCTAACTCTCTCTTACTCTTTCTCTCTTCAGCATCTGGTAACTACTACTCTCCTCTCTGTTTCTATGAGGTCAACTTCTTTAGATTCCACATATGAGTGAGATCATGTGGTATTTGCTTTTCTGTGCCTGGCTTATTTTGCTTAACATAATGTCCTCCAGGTTCATCCATGTTGTTGCAAATAACAGGATTTCATTCTTTTTTATGGCTGCATAGTATTCCATTGTGTATATATATATATATATATACACACACACATACATATACACACCACATTTTCTTTATCCATCCATTCATTCATGGACACTTAGGTTGATTCCATATCTTGGCTATTATGAATAGTACCATGCTCATGGATTGGAAGAATTAATTTTTAAAAGGTCCTTATTACCCAAAGTGATGTATAGATTCAATGCAGTCTCTATGAAAATATCAATGAAATTCTTCACAGAAACAGAAAAAACAATCTTAAAATTCATATGGAACCAAAAAAAGACCTTGAATAGCCAAAGCAATCTTGAGCAAAAAGAACAAAACTGAGGCATCACGCTACCTGACTTCAAATTATACTACAAAGCTATAGTAACCAAGACAGCATGGCACTGTCATTAAAATAGACACATAGAGCAATGGAACAGAATAGAGAACACAGAACTGCATCCACAAATTTACAGCCAACAACTTTTTGACAAAGGTACCAAGAATACACAATGGAGAAAAAACAGTCTCTCCAACAAATGGTGCTGGGCAAACTGGACATCCATATGCAGAATGCAGCTAGACCCCTATCTTTCACTGCATACAAAAATCAACTCAAAATGAATTACAGACTTAGATGTAAGACCCCGAATGATAAACTACTACAGGAAAACATTGGGGAAACACTTCATGACTTGCCTGGGAAAAGATTTTTTGGAAAAGCAACAAGTAACAAAAGCAAAAATAGACAAATGGGATTACATCAAACTAAAAAGCTTCTGCACAGCAAAGGAAATAATCAACAGAATGAAAGGACAACCTGCAGAATGGAAGAAAATATTTACAAACTATGCATCTGACAAGAAGTTAATGTCCAGAATATATAAGGAACTCAAACAACTCAGTAGCCAAATAGCAATAATATTATTAATAATAACAATCTGATTTAAAAATGGACAAAAGATTTGAATAGACATTTCTCTAAAGAAGACATACAAATGGCCAACAGGTATATGACACAATGCTCAACATCACTAATCATCAGAAAAATGCAAATCAAAACCATTGTGAGATATCATCTCATACCTGTGAAAATGGCTATTATCAAAAAGACAAACAACGAACCAACAAACGCTGGTGTGGATGTAGAGAAAGGAGAACTCTTATACACTGTTGGTGGGAACGTGTTAATAAATTGGTACAGCCATTATGGAAAACGGTATAGAAGTTCCTCAAAACATTAAAAATAGAATTACCATGTGATCCAGCAATCCCACTACTGGATATATAACCAAAGGAAATATATTGAATATGTTGTTAAGTTTACCTTTAATTTTGGAAAATGAGACTGTTTTTTTCATTTTGAGTAATGGTCAGTCTCACTTCTAAAAATATTACATATATACTTTTTAGAGTGAAATGATACAAAAAATGTTATAGATACAATCGTGTTATTGGTACACAGGTAAGATAGAATCATGAAGATGCTTGTGAATGGCTGAAGTTTGGGAAACACTGCCCTGGAATATTCCCTATTCCCTGTGTTCTCTCTCTTGGGAATCTGAGTATGATGGAAAAAGCACAGAAAATTAAAGGCACCCAACAAATAGGAGCCACATCTTTTCCTCTTGTCTTTTGTTCTTTTCATCTTACACTCAGAAAGAGGGATTCTGAACATTAATACATCACCTCCTTTAGTATGTAAATAATCTGAAATGAGCTGTAGTCCTTGCAGCTCACAATGTCACTAGACAGGGGTTGAGGAGGTTGGGAGTCAGAGATAGGGTTGTTGGAGGGATTATAGAAGAGGCAATCACTGATGAAAATAGAAAAGCATTTTCAAGGTCTGCAGCTAAGCCTCAAGCCATCCTGTGTGAAGAAAGTTGTTTGTGTGAAATGGAGTGTAAACTGCAAACGTGTTATTGAGGTGGAGAGGAGGGGAACAGAGACGGAGGGAGTGGAAATAGGACGCGTGGACAGAAGGAGGGACCCACTTAGGAAGGCATTAGCCCCCCCTGCAAGTGGGAGACTCTGTAGGAGTTTGGCTGTCCTTATTTACACAATACCAGATAACGCTGCTGCTCACACTCTGTGTTTGCTGCCGCATCTCCATCAACAGATGGAGGTAATAAAGAGGCTAAAAATGGAAACATGAACTGGTGTGTAGCTTTGTTGTGGAAGTTTGTCACAGAATAGTCAAGAATCTCTTGTCGGTAAGTGTGCTTGTCAAGGTCACTCATGACCTCTTTGGCATTAAATCTAACAGACACATGGCTGGCTGGGCTCTAGCACGGCCAGGGAGGCCAGTCTCCTGGGGCATGAGGTTGGCCGCTGCCCATTTGTGATCAGTCGGACTCAAGCAATGGCATGGCTTCCCTGGGGTTTCCTGAGGGCTGTTAGTTCTAGCTTTGGTCAATAGCCTGTGTAATTAATCAACTTAAAGGGAGTTCTGGTTAGCAATGGTTCTTGACCCTGGCTGTACATTAGAAGCACCCAGGGAGCTTTAAAAATAATACCAATGCCTAAGCCTCACCCCGGACCAATTGAATCAGAATCTTGGAAGGAGGAGGAGGGAGCCTCAGATATCAGCATTTTTTTAAAGCTCCTCGGGTGAGAATCACTAGGCTAGATCATTAAGGGGCCAAGTTCAGACAGACATGCTTAATACCAATCTGGTTCCTTCTCTAACCCAGGATTTCCTGACTCTTCCAAGTCAGCTCTGAATCGAGACAGGTGATTGACATGGAGAGAGCAATTTGTTATTTAAGACTGCTTCCAATTATATATGTCTCTCTCTCTCTCTCTCTCTCTCTCTCTCTATATATATATATATATATATATATATGTACAAACCTTTATAATCTACTTTCTTGAAATAAATTTCTACCATGGGTAAAAAGGCATGGATACTTTCTAAAATTTTTAATACACATTGCTAAATGTCTTCCAGAACTACTGTTCCAATTTAAACACTCAAGTATGTATGAATGTGACCTTTTTCTATTAAGTTTGATAGCCTGGAGTGTATCATTTTAAAAACTATTGACCAACATGATAGCTAAATTCTATTTAACATTATTTTATTTTGTACTTTTTAATGTTCAAGTTTCCATTTTATATTAGTTATTTCTTCTTCGTGAAATGGCCATTCATGTGCTTTGACCATTTTCCTGTTGTCGTGTTCATTTTTTCTTACTGATTTTTTTAGACCCTTTATATGTTAAAGACATTAAACTTTGTCATATATATTGCTGATATTTTTGTTGCTGTTATTTGCTTTTAATTTTATTTGAGGATTTTTCTTAGATACACAGGTGTAGAATGTTTACGTAGCCAAAATTTACCAGTCTTATCCTTTATGGTGTCTTCCACTGCTTTCATGTTTTAAAAGTTCGCTTTTTATCTTAAAATGTTCTTGCAATTATTTTATGGCTTAATTTATAATTTTAAATGCTTTGATTCATCTGGAATTTGTTTTGGCAAACAAATAGCTTCAACTCTAACACCCGAATGCCAACTCTGTCACACACTGAACATGCAGTCCTGTTTATTGGCTTTCTCTTTTGTCCCTTCGATCAACCTGTCTGTTCTGTGTTGGGCTAATACCACACAGTTTTCATTACTGTAACTTTATAATTTATTTTAAGATCTGGCAAAGTACATCATTCTTATTTTTATTTTCAGAAGCATTTTGTCTATTCTTTACGATTCTTCTTATTTGATTATTATTTTGAAAAAGTCTTGTAACAGTACTACAAAATTAAAGCATGCTAAGATAATATTGTTTGTCAATATCGACAAATAGATCTATGGAATCAAAGAGGAAGTCCAGAGAACAGAAATGTAGCATCTTATATCAGTGAGAAATGAGAGGATTATTCAGTAATTGATTTTGAATAATTGTTTATCCAGCTGGAAAAAATTAGCACACTAACTCATTATATACAGAAACGAACTCCAGGAAAATTGGCAAATTCTGTGAACAGTGAGTTTACAGAAAGGACATCACGAATGGTCAAGAAACATATAAAAAGATTCTCATCCTCAGTGACAGTCATGAAAATGCAAATAAAAACAACAATTAGATATCATTTTTCTTCCATATGATTGGCAAAGTTATTTTAAAAATATAATTTCTTAATATGAAGAGTTCATGAAGTTGGAGGGAGTTGCTGGAAGAGTGTGGATTAGCACAGCCACTTTGGAAGGAAATTAGGGAGCATCTATTACAATTAAAAACATACACACTCTGCGACCCAGGAATCTACTTTAGAGACACACTGCCATGTGTACACTGTAAGGAAATTATAAACAGGCCTTTATCAGTAGCTAAAATATTGAAATACTTGTCTTTTGGTTGGCAGATAGCCCCAGCCTCAAGTCCCGAATGTGCCCTTAACTCTCACTGTCTGGATCACTTTCATCTCATCCCCTCAGCCCCATATACTCTCCCGTGATCCAGCAACGAAAGCGTCCATGCCTGGCACAGACGGGGGCTCTGGGACCCTCCTCCAGCCCTGGGGCCAGTACCTGTTGGAATTGGCTGGGGATATTTGACTGATTCCTATGTTAAAAGATGTTCGTTGGAGCATCGTTGCAAGAATACTAAAGTACAAACAATTTGAGGCAGAAACTGTTAACTACCTCCTTCCTATCCACTTCTTTCAAAACAACAGAACCTGTTCACACAACTGTCCATCAGGTACATGTCCCAGCTTTCCTTGCGGCCAGGCGAGGCCCTGTGATTAAATTCTAGCCAAAGAAAGGTGAGCACGTTAATGTAGACTTCTGGGAAATCTTCTTAAGAGGAAGGAGGAGTCCCCTTCCCTGCTTCCTTCACGCGGTCACCAGGATTGGGGACGAGATTGTGGGAACATCGGCACCATCTTCAACCATAAGGAGGCGGAACACATCCAAGGTTGCAGAGAGCTGGAAGGAGCTTGGGTGCTTGATAACTTCATGGAGCCGTCACATAACCCAGACTGCTTCCTTCTGGATTGCCTTTAAATGAGACAAATGAATTTATATGCTATTAGAACTGCTATTGTTTTGGGTGTCTTAGTTCTATGTAACCAAATTTGATCCTAAAAGATACAAAGCTAAATGTGCATTAACCATGAAATGGTTACTTAAACCATGATATATAAATAAACATAAATTGGAAACAACTTGAGGTATTATATATATGATGAAAATACTTTGCAGAGACTGAGTTAAATCCATAGGCATTAATACATTCAGTGAGAAAAGCAAGTTGCGGATCAGAATCATGTATCACTCCTCCCAAAACCCCCAACAAAATATGCCGTGGTTTTTTTTTTCATTTTCTATTTTTCTATACATGAAAGCATAGGAAAAAGTATACTACCTAAACTGTGATAAGGTTAATAACTTTGAGGAGAGAAAGAGAGTACAAAAAATGTTGGCCAAAGGGCACCTTCTCTTTGACTGAACTATTCTACATTTTTACAAAAGGAATGATTCATGTACTACTTGTATAGTACAAATTAATTAGGTTTCCCACTACCCACCAGCTGACCTTCTTAAACTGTTTACTTGCCTACTGCTTGCTGCCTGCAGGGTCCACATTTGAAAACTGCCAGAGCTGAAGACTCAGACCTGGAGAAGCAGCCTCTTTGGTACACAGAGATTAGCTCAAGAGCCACCACCTGAGTGCTTTTTGTTGGAGAAGTTCAAGGCTCTTTCAGAACCCCTCTGTCACATAGATTGTATTTTTCACAATACCACTGTGTCTAAAGAAATGAAATAAAGGTATTAATCTACAAGAGCAAAGAAAGTGAGAGGACAGAACAACAAATGTGAGATTACAATAAAAATTTGGAAGCAGTACCCAACATGGCAGACAAGATAGTTGCAGCTGACTGCCTACAGGAGGAAATACTGCCCCAGAGAATCTTTGAAAGGCTCAGTACTTGGAGGCATCAGGTACTGTGGAAAGCAGGAAAGAGGTGCAAGGCTGAGCAGTTGGACCCCCAGGTATTCCTTGCCATGCGCACAACCAGGGAACACTGCTGCCCATTCTGTAGTCTCTTATTCTGTAGGAAAATTGAGTAAGATGAACTCCAGACTGGGAGACCTCAGAGTCGTGGGAAGGGGCACCGCATGGGTATGAATGTAAGGGAATTAGGTTAAAATCATCCTCTTATGTAATATTACTCATGGGTCCCATGCCAGATCCTTCGTATTATTTCTCATTTCCAAATGGGGTCAGTTCTTAGTTGCTTAAGAAGAGTGTGGGGGCCAGGGTGGATGTGAGTGATCTGGGCAGGTGGCAGTGTTATTTTGGTTTATTGTCTCGGAAGAATTCTTACCAGGTTGATAAGTCTTTAGCCCCAGATGCAGATCTTCTATTTGAGTGATATTAGAAGCCACAGAGGGATTTAAACAGAAGGATTCCTCTTTTTATTGAGATTGTACTTTAGGAAGACCTATTAGGGGGCTATATCAGTCAGTGTCTACTCAGGAAAACAGAACCGCTCTAGGTATTTTAAATAGAAAGAATTTAACACAGGGAATTGGTTCCAAAAGTGATGGAAGGGTTAGAGGAGCAAAAAGGAAAGGATGAAGGTACTTAAAAATTAATAACTGCAAAAAGCCCCCCTAGGCTGTAGGAGAAAAAGGAAAAATGATGTTAATAGAGCCCATGACTGCTCCATCACTGTGATTCCTGGAGTAGTCGTTACTGTTATTCCTGCCTTAGGAACCATGCCACATCCACCTTTCAGGAATCTAGAAGATCACATATTCGCTAACACTGCAGAATCCTGGGGGACCCAAAATTGTCTGGGAGATAGAGGGCCTGTTATACCTGTTGGAGCCAGAGCCTGTGAGTTCTGTGCCGCTGAGGCTATAGGAATGTTCACTTCAATCACCATGCTACATGAAAAGGAAATTAGAAACTTGCACTTCACCACCACTGCTGTTGCTGCTAATAAATACTATATGAGACACCTCTAGAAACAAAACATGGCTTCTCCCTTCCATCTGTTTTCTGGTCTCCTGCCAGGACTTCCCACTGGGTTAATCTAACTGGAAACCAGCTGGCAAGGGATTCTGGGAAATGCAGTTTTCAGACTTCCAGCATCTCATATCCAAAGGAGAGCATGGAAGAGTGGGAATAGAACCCAGAGGAAAGAAATGATTGGCAGTAGCTACTGCAAGAATTTAGATGAGAAAAGATGATGACTGATAGTAATGGAGGGGGTGAGAGTCAGTCAAATTCAGAACAGTAGTCCCCCCTTATCCGAGGGAAATATGTTCCAAAACCCCTAGTGGATGTCTGAAACCAGATAGTAATGAGCTCTATATATACTATGTTTTTTTCTGTACATACATACCTAAGATAAAGTTTAATTTATAAATTAAGCACAGTAAGAGATTAACAACAATAACTAATAATAAACAGAACAATTATAGCAATATGCAAGCATCACTACTCTGTGCTTTGGGATCATTATTAAGTAAAATAAGAGTTACTTGAACACAAGCACTGTGATACCATGACAGTCGATCTGATAACCAAGAGGGCTATTAAGTAATTAGTGGGGAGGTAGCATCTGCAGTGTAGCTATGCTGGACAAAGGGATGATTCATGACCCAGGCAGGATAGAGCAGGATGAGGAGAGATTTCATCATACTACTCAGAACAGTGTGCAATTTAAAATTAATGAATTGTTTATTTATGGAATTTTCCACTTAATATTTTTTGGACCATGGTTGACTGTAGATAACTAAAAATGCAGAAAGCAAAACTGTGGATGGAGGAAGAGACTACTGTTACATACCTGAGGGGAGAGTCAACAGGATTTGCTCACAAATCAGCTGTAGAGTATAAGAGAAAGAAAGGTGTCAAGGCTAACTCTAGATTTTTTTGGCCTGAGCAAATGGAATGCTACGATTACCATTTATTTAGATGACTTAAGATTATGATAAAAGCCAGCATTAGGGAACGAGTAAGAGTTTGGTCTGGGGCATGTTTAGTTTGGGATGTCTATTAGACATCCAAGTGAAGACGTCGAGTGGACAGTTTAAGGGAAAGGAGTTATGCATCTGAGATTCAGTAGTATGTAAGAGGTATATTAAGCCATGAGACTTACAATAGCACTAAGAGAATGAACGTAGGTAGAAAAGAGATGATGTGTCTAGACTAATCCCTGGCATACTCCACGTTAGAAGTCACAGAGGCAAAAAGAAACCATCAATAGAGGCTTGGAAGGAGAAGCAGAGAGATGATAGAAGCACTAGAAGCATGTGGCATCTTGAAATCCTAATGAACAAAGCATTCAAGAAAGAAGAGCGTCAACTGTGTTAAATGCTGCTTTTAGGTAGGATCAATGAGGATTAAGAGTTGACTTGAGTTTAGCAACACGGAAGTCATTAGTGACCCTGAGAAGAAGAGTTGTAGAGGAGAAGTGGGAGCAAAAGCCTGATTGGAATGGGCTCAGGGCAAATGGGAACGGTCAGTGAGCAGAAACCGCTCTTTCGAGAAGTTGAGCCGCAAAGGAGGGAATATCGATGGAGCTCTAGTTGGAGGGAGAGATGAGGTCAAGACAGAGTAGTGTTTTTTTTTAATGATGAAAGAAATAAAAACATATTTGTATGCTTATGGGAATGATCCAGTAGAGAGGGGAAAAATTGATGATGCAGGACAGAAAGGGAAGAATTGCTGGGGTCATGTCCTTGAAAAGAATGGATTAGATATGTGCATAAGTGGAGAGGTTGGCCTTATCTAAAAACACAGACAATGAAATCATATCAACAGGAGAGAAAAAAACATCTATGGACATAGATGCAGGTAGGTGAATAGAGGTGGTGGTGAAAATGCTCTATGTTACTTCTATGTTACCAGTGAAGTAGGAAGCAAGGCCATCAGCTGATGGTGACAGTAGCAGAGGGGTTAGAGGTGTGAGAAGAGGAGGAAAGGTACTAAATATTTGCAGTGAGACTAGCCATCATGCTTGCACATTTGCTGTGTTTAGTTGCATGAGTGCAAACATTGAGTGGGAAGAAAGTTGATCTTAATCCGCACAGTGAAAGAGGGTCAAGGGAGTTGGTGATACAAGCTAAAAAAAAAGTGATTATCATGTTTATCCATCGAATTTAGACTTAATAAAGAGGGAAGAGAGGACATGAAGGAGGTGATCAATTATCAGAGAATTTGGTCCTTTAAGATAAGTTGTACCATGTCCTCATGGCTAAATTTTTGTCCTCCAGGCAAAAGGGTGCTTGAGGGTATTATCTATTTATTCAGTAAGCACTTATTGAACACCTGCCATGAGCTATGTCCAGTGAGGATATTTGGTTTCTTCCCTGGAAACATTAAAATTTCAGGGAGATAAATTGGATTTAAAGCAAGAAAGGTCTGAGATGATTACTGAGAACAGAAATTGATTTTACTTTGTTGTCAATAAAATTTTCAAGTTGGTTGAAAGATGCATATCTAGTTGAAAAGTACATATTCATATCAATCAAAATGGCTTAAGCCAAAATGAGAACTTATTGACAGATGTAATTGAAAAGTTCTCAGCATGATAATGGCTAATGCTTACTGAGGACTTATTATTAGCCAGGATTTGTTCTAAGTGCATTACATTTATTATCTTTTTAAATCCTAGCAGGAGAGCCAGGATTTGAACCCAGGCAGTCTGTTTCCAGAGAATGTACTCCTAACCACTATGCTGCATTACCTCTTAAAGAGATAGCTTCAGGCAAAGCTGCATCAAACATTATTATCAGGACTCAGTCTTTCACTCCCACTCTGTTTACTTCTGCACTAAATTAATTCACA
>RJWJ010036641.1:0-15965 GCA_004363605.1 Indri indri | reverse complement strand
CACCAGACTGAGAAAAATCCCACATGACTATGAGGCTGTCACTTTCAACCCCTTCTTTCCCCTTCCAATTCCCAGCTTCAGAATTTGAGTCTATCTCCATTCAAGAACTGGCTTGGGCAGAGGACAGGAGCACTTGTGTTACATCCTTGCTTGAATTATTATTTTCCAGCTGTAATTTATGTGGGTATCTTTTTAATGTCGTACATTATTACAAAATACAGACAGGAGCTGTCTTAGCTCAGAAACACCAAATTAAAAACAAGAATAAAGAAACAAATTTAATGTGACCAGAAAAGACAGAAAAACCAAAGGCCACATAAAGAAAAGTAATATATCCCTGATGACAAATGTATGCAGACCCCGGAATGATTTTTTTAATTTGACAACAGGCATTTTTTAAAAAGCAAATTAATAATAAAAGTGGGCATGAATAGCTGCATCATAAACATAAGTCCTATTTCAGCTTTGGTTTAAGTCTGTTTTATACACCCCTGTATGGCAGTAATTCTGAGCTGTTTTCACAATGACTCATGGCAGATGATGTCCATATGTCTGACATCCTGGGCACATACAGATATTTTCACAGAACTGTAAAAGCTTTTGCAAGGAAGTACAGTTAATAGCCTGACAGAAATATTTTCTTTTTAATGAGGCACTCATAAAAAAATATTTATTGGCGAGGCGCGGTGGCTCATGCCTGTAATCCTAGCACTCTGGGAGGCCGAGGTGGGCGGATTGTTTGAGCTCAGGAGTTCGAAACCAGCCTAAGCAAGAACGAGCCCCCTTCTCTACTAAAAATAGAAAGGAATTATCTGGACAACTAAAAATATATAGAAAAAATTAGCTGGGCATGGTGGCGCATGCCTGTAGTCCCAGCTACTCAGGAGGCTGAGACAGTAGGATTGCTTGAGCCCAGGAGTTTGAGGTTGCTGTGGGCTAGGCTGATGCCACGGCACTCTAGCCTAGGCAAAAGAGTGAGACTCTGTCTCAGAGAAACAAACAAACAAAATTTATTGTGGGCCTGTGAAAAATAAAATCAGTCCCAAATAAGTTATTTGCCTTAAAAGGCTAAATAATATCATGGTTAATCTAAATTAAGTTTTATTAATATTTAAAAGACTTGATTTTTCCCAGACTTCTATTCTGCAGGTAATATTAAGATGAACAATATTATGTCATTTCAGGGTGAGCAAAAACATAATTTATTTTATTGTTAAAATCATAATGGGTTGTATAGATTAAAATAGATACATTACAATGAATTTTTAGAATTTTCTGACATTTAACACTCATGTAGTACTCATTTTCTTCCCAAGTATTAGCTTAGTTGAGTTGCTTTTGATTTGGTAACAAACACATCCTTTAGTGAATTTAGTAATAGAAACGTACTGTATATTTCCCTCATTGATATATACTAAAGAGATAGCTGCACAGGAGTGCAATCAGTTGGGCTATATTGTGTAGATAAGGTATTTCCCACCAAAGAAATACAACAGAATACAAATGAACAATTACAATGTTACTATTGGGGTACCCTTGAAAGAACCCCAAATGCTTTTTTCAGTAAAGCCTTCACAAATGCTTGAATATAATACAAATGACAAGGAATAAATACCTGAAATATACTTTTTATACAATAGCACTCTAACATTGTTGCTGTAATATGTCCAGTAACTATAAAATTATTGCATTTAACAAGGAAAATTGATACTTCTGTTGATGCAGACCTATTTACAGGGTATAGATGTATTGTAGTAGAGTATGCACAGCACTAATTTGAGGTGAGTGGGTTGGGTTCACATTCTGGCTCTGAAGCTATACTGACCAAAGTAACTATGAGTGGTCACTTAATTTCTCTGAATCTCAGTTTTCTAATACTTAACTTTAGCATACTGCTAGTCACTACACAAGTATTAAGAAGATTAAATGAGATAACATGTGTTAAATGCTTATCCCAGTGCCTGGAGCATAATAAATAATCTAGAAAGTAGTAGCCACTAGTGGTAGCCACTAGTAGTTGGCTACTACTACAGAGAACAGTAAAGGGCAGCTTGCCACAAAAATGCGATAGTAATAGTGACATTTAAAATGATTGGTTTTATGGTTTTGCCCCCTGGATTCTGATAACAGAGTAAGAGAACAGGATAGGGCAGCAGAAAATGTGAATCAAGAAACTAGAAACACATGTTAGTCTGTTCGCAGTGGGAAGCTCTGATGTATGAACCGTTCTACAGTCTTGGCCTCACCTTGGTCAGGGAGTGGCCTTTGCCACACACTAGGTTACGTGGTCAGTCATTGACAACAACAATATATGGATCCGTCCATATATTGGAAGGAGGTGGGACTGGAACAAGGCCTCCCTGTCTTATAGACGGCAATTCTCCTGAGGAGGGGGCAAAACTCAAGGCAGCTGATATACCAGACAGGAAAGGGGATTTGGGCAGGGCACCAACAATAGTGTCCCCTGTAACTACCATCTTTTCTCAGTTGGGTCTACTCAGTAGCCCTATGCTAGGAGTGCATGACCTAGTTGTGAGCCCATCTTCCAACTCATTTTTTTGTTGCTTTTTTTCTTTCATTTTCTCTCTTATTTTAGCCCTGATCTGGATCACTTTTTAATTTCTGTTGTCATTTTCTTTGCCCCATAATGTTCCACATTTCAAGATGTTTCATGTTAGAATAGTAATTTCCATGTATTGGTGCTGACATATCAACTGTGGAGGGTTTCAGAGTCTTTGTTCATAACTGTTACATGTTCTGTCTTTTAAAGTATGAGACACTACAGAGTGTATTGGGTAAGGCCCAGGGTAGAGTGAGGTGACTTGGGTATAAATTTTATCTCTGTCATTTACTAACTCAATGAGCTCAGTCAAGTGATTTAATCTCTCTGAGTCTTATTTTCTTCACCTGTAGGCTAAAAGTAAAAATGTCACCTACTTCTTAGGATTCCTTGTTAAGTCAATGAATCGATGCATTTAAACAACTAGATAGTATCCGACAAAGGGAAAGCACTGCTGAATATTAAGTGTTCATATTCATGAAGTACAGAGGCTGCCTTTTTCAATTTCAGACTCTCAATCGTGTTTCCAGTTCTCTGGTTATTACCACTTCTCCCAATTACTATTGATTGCCCGCATCTGCAATTTTTGGATATCTATTATATAAGGTCCAATTTTTCCTGAATGTCAGAAAGCTCCACCAATGCCTTCTACTTACAAATAATTTCTAGAAGACGCTTATGAGTACTCTCTGTGACTATACTAAAAAAGTGGTTTTTAACTAGGCAACGAATGATTTTTAGACCAAGTGTTGCCTAGAAAACTCTTCCCCATTATGGTGAAGCCATTTCTTTTTATGGCATTTTTGTTTTCCTGTCTCATATCTAATGTCTCCCAAGCTCCGAAAGCTGAGATTGGAATTGCCTTATGGAGACAAAATTTTAGTCTTAAAATTAACAATACATACCATTGTTTGGCCACCATGGTACTCACTTAATCCTAAAAATTACCCTGAGAGGTATTATCCCCATTGTTTATATGGCTGCATCTCTTCCAGTCTGCTGTCAAGCATATGATAGTGGGCCTGGAGTTTCTGTTCATCCGGAAAGCCAGCGTTCAGGAAGACGAGCCAGATGCCAACCAGAAAAAAGCAAGAACAGTTTGGCTCAGTTTAGTTATGTCTGCATCTACCCATCACTGTAACTGACTTCACATACCTTCCAAAGGCAATGGCCACTGATTCACTTCTGCCTTTCAAATCTTGTCAAAGTTTCTTGTTTGTTCATTTCTAACCTGGAACTATACAGGGAAATGTATGCTGGAAAACACAATTACCAACAGAACCAAGTCTCCACAACACAAACCAGCACTCTCCAGAAGCTTTCCTGACTCCCATGCTCAGTTGTATGCTTCTCACTGTACCCCTGCTCCATCCCGGGCATTTCATAGTCATTGAGCTCTTCACGTGTGGGGGGACGTTTGCATAAGTGCCTGTTACTCCTATTAGTATAGGGTATAGAAGAACATGTCTTACTTCACCACTTTGCCCATTATCTGGCATGTCATAATTCAATACACATTTATTAAAATGGAACAGAGAGAGAGGAAAAATAAAAAGGAGGTTTGGTAGAGGGGAATTTTCTCAGTGTCACTTTCTTGATAGAGAAAGTGCCAAGTTTCTTTGGAAAGTAGCTAAAATTAATAATAGAATCCAGCTCCTTTCAGTTATGATAGAAAGGTAAAAATAGAGTCTAAGTAGAATTGACTTATCTGTGTCTGATAAATATGTTCATAAAGAGAAGCAAATGAAAAAACTATAGAAAGCAATGGTATTGAAAGTGGCTCAATTGGAAAGATACTGCCCGTGGAGTAGTTGTCAATGCCTGCCAGCCAGCTTACCACAAATTAAAGTTAATGCACACCCAGAGGCCCAGAAATCTTGATATTTGTTTCCTGATTAACTCTTCCTCAATATTCTGGCAAGCACATCAGTAATTCTCAGCCATTTTCTCTCTCTCTCCTTCCTGTAACTGCACACAAACACATTCTAACTTCCTGCTTTGGATCCCTGTTCTTCCTACTTTTCTCCTTTTCAGGTCCTTTAATTTCTCATTCTAGGAGACCAATCTGGTTTTGAATCCTGACTCCATTATTTATCCATACTTTCTGAGCCTCAGATTTCTTATCTATAAAATTTTCCAAGAATAAAAGGAAAGATTAGGGGCCATCTGTTGTTCCAACACACTGCCTAGGATCTAATGTGCCCCTCACCTCCAGCCACATACAATGCCTTTCTGAGAAAAATTCTAGTGAATACAAAACCCCTCTCCTCTTTCCTACTATATTTACCCTGATTGATTTTCTGAGTCAGCTGACTCTCACAGTTTCTTATTCTCTCCCTGCTTTCCTTTCTTCCTTCTCTTTCCTTTTCTTCTCCTTCCCTCTACCTTCCCTTCCCTTCATGTCCTCCTTTCTTGATTTATGTGTTAGTTTTCCATGGCTACTCTAACAAAGTACCCCAAACTTAGTGGCTGAAGGCAGCATAACTTTATAATCTTACAGTTTTGAAGTCAGAAGTTCAGAATCACTGGGCTAAAATTAAGCTGTGTGTACTCCTTTGGGAGGATCTCAGGGAGAATCCCTTACATTGCCTTTTCAAACTTCTAGGAATGCATGGGCCTGTATTCCTTGGCTGTGGCCTATTCCTCCATCTCCAAAGCCAGCAGAATAGCATCTTCTCTCCTCTTCGACCTTTGCTTTTCTCATATTTTTTCTGATTCTTCTGCTTCCCCTTTACAAGGACCTTTGTGATTACATCAGGCCCACCTGGATAATCCAGCATAATTTCCACATCTCAAGATCCTTAACTTAATCATATTTGTAAAATCCTTTTGATAAATCACACTGAGAACTGTATATTTGTGAAGTTAAATTCTATTTTCTCTTGCCACCATCTAACTTTTCTTCAACTAATAATTTTTTCACACTTTGCCTCTCTCATTTCTTTCAATATTTGTAAGTGTTCCATTATTCTCTCAGTCAGCTGGTGTGGAAGAAAGAATATACATTAGGATTCCAAATAATTGGTATCATATTCTTGTCTGACACTCACCAGCTGGGTGGCTTTGGGCAAATAATTTCATTTCCTTGCACTTCAGTTCCCTCATCTAATTAAAGAGTAAAATATGCTTATCTTATACATGTGCTGTCAAAATAAAATATGGTAATTCTTGTAATACCTGAAAACTGATATTCTAAGAAAATGTAAAATAAGAATATTTCCTGTGAGGCTTTCTGACGTTATGTCAAGGGTTAAATTAAATGACATATGTAAATCACGAAGTAAACTGTTGCTGCTGCTGTTCCTACTGCTATTAATGATAATAACAACTTATGTGAATTGAGAAGACCCAGTGGAGGGAGAATTATATCAATCTAGCAGAATGAGCACTGTGGTTTCATCAGGCTTGAGAGTAGAAGGATGAGGGGACTGATACAACTAGGAAGGAAGTTTTGGCATTCTTTTCTAGGTAAGGTGTCCTTTCCAAAATTTCCACATATCTGCCTATGAGAGACTTTGTGAGTAAAAGAGTGCATAGTTAAAATAGTTTGGGAAATACTAAATATAATATCACTTTCTTGGAGATTCACATTGTATTTCATCGTACTCATGGTTTTGTCAAACATAGCAATACAGAAGCCATTTAAAATTTTCTAAATTAATTTGACTATGAAATTTCTTTAAGAATGGACTCCTTTAAGGTATTCCATGAGAAAAATTAAATGGCAGCAAAAGCAGTCATTATTCTTGCCCTACAAGATCTTAGACACTCCATATACATAAATACATTTATTTTAGTTTTTAAATTGAAAGATAAAGTTGCATATATTTATCATGAACCACACGATATTTTGATTAACACATCGATCACCTCGTGTAATTATCATTTTTATGGTGAGAACCATAAAACCTTAAATCTACTCTTTGCATTTTTCAAGAACATAATATATTGTTATTCACTATAGTCACTGCGTTGTCCAACAGATCTTTTGAACTTATTTGTTCCAAGGAAACTGAAATTTGTAATCTTTGACCATCTCCCCAACCCCTTTCACCACCACCACCCCAGGTCCTGGTAATCACCATTCTACTCTCTACTCTTGCTTTTTTAACTCCGCATAAGAGGAGACTTCAAAAGAGGCATGGAAATTGAACTAAAAGATAAAAATTTTAAAAAATAAAAACTTTATTTCTCAAAATCTCCATCAAGGTCAAGATGTTTTTGTAAATGCTGATACCAGCCATTTAGCACATGCCTAAGGAACTGAGGGCTCTGGGAATTTAACCGTGTCAATATAGTCTTTTTTACATTATTAACTGGAAGAAAATGAGTACCCTTTACAGACTTTTTAAGATTAGGAAACAAAAAGAGGTTAGGAGGAGCCAGGAGCATAAGGTAGATGCCTAATGATTTCCCACCAAAACTTTCATAAAATTGTCCCTGTTTGATGAGAGGAATGATCAGGAGCATTGTCATATGGGGAAGGACTGTCTCATAAGGTTTTCCCAGGCATTTTTCTGCTAAAGCTTTAGCTGACTTTCTCAAAACACTCTCATAATAAGCAAATGTTATCATTCTTTGGCACTCCAGAAAGTCAACAAGCAAAATGCCTTCAGCATCCCCAAAAAACTCCTTGCCATGATCTTTGCTCTTGGCTAGTATAGTTTTGCTTCGACTGGACCGCTTCAACTTCTTGGTAGCCATTGCTTTGATTGTGCTTTGTCTTCAGGATCATGTTGATAAAGCCATGTTTCATCTCCTGTTATAATTCTTTGAAGAAAAGTTTCAGGAGCTTGATCCCCCTTGTTTAAGTTTTTCATTAAAACCTCTGCTCTTGTCTGTAGAGGATCTGAGTGCAATGGTTTTGGCACCCAACAAGTAGAAAGTTTGCTCAATTTTTAGTCAGAATTGTATAAGCTGAACTAATTGAGATGTATATAGTGTTGGTTAATATTTCTGCTGTTAATCACTGGTCTTCCTCAGTTAGGACATAAACAAGGTGAATTTTTTTCCTTACATATTAATGTGGATGGTCTGCCATTGTGTGGGCTTCACATTCAACATTGTCTCATCTCTTTTAAAATGAGTTATCCATTTAAACTGCTAGTTTCTTTGGGACATTATCCCCATAAACTTTTTGTAAAGCATCAATGATTTCATCATTGTTCCACCCAAGCTTCATTATACATTTGATGTTTGTTCTTGCTTCAATTTTAGAAAATTCATGTTACTCTGTTAGGGGATCTTTTTAAATTGATGTCTTATCCTTCTTGGGACCTCAAACTAGATCCTGTTCAGACATATTATAACAAGTTAGCACAAGTTTATTTTTAACCATTGTTGATTTAAGGTGTAATTTATCTGATATTAGCATGGCTACACCTACATGCTTTTGGTTTCCATTTGCATGGAATATTTTTTTCCATCCCTTTACCTTGAGTCTGTATGAGTAATTGAAAGTTAGATATGTTTCTTGGAGACAGCATATACTTGGGGTGTGTTTTTTCGTCTATTCAGCTAGTCTATGTCTTTTAAGTGGGATGTTCAGACCATTCATGTTTAGTGTTAGTATTGATATGTGGGATACTATTCTGTTCATCATGTTGGATGATATCTTCTTGTTTTGTTTTCCCTTTTGTACTATTGTTTTCTTAGAGCTGTGAGCTTTAACTTTTGAGTGTTTTTACACTGGTGGGTATCTATTATGCTGTCCATGTATAACGCAGTTTTGAGTATTTCCTATATGGCAGGTCTACTAGTAACAAATTCCCTTAGTGTTTGCTTGTCTGGAAAAGTCTTTATTTCTCCATCATTTATGTAACTCAGTTTTGCAGGATATTTTGCAGGATGTTGTATTTTGAAATTCTCTAAATGACTGTTTCTTTAAGTTCTGTTACATATTTTTTTTCTGTTGTCTATCTCTTTAGTCAGTTTTCCATTTTTTTCATTCATGTCCTGAGTCATTTTTTGGCTTCTTTGTGTTGGTTTTCAACTTCCTGTTCGATCCCATTCATCTCATTTGCCATCCATGTTCTGAATTCCATTTCTGACATTTCAACAATTTCCTTTAGGTTGGTGTCCATTGCTGGTGACATATTATGATCCTTCAGGGGTGTCAGAACAGCTTATTTTTTCATGTTGCCCGCATTCTTATTCTCATTTCTTTTCATCTGAAAAACCTCTTCTCTCATATTAAGACATATAAACTTGCAATTCACCTATTTTCCTCTGCTGGGAACTCTCCTACTTAGTGCAAAGAAGGAGAGGTCCCTGAATGGTGCGCTTATGTCATACTCTGGATGATTGGCTCAGCCCAACACTGGCAATGCACTATGAGCATTTAACACTATTGCTCTCCTGTGCCTCCTGCTTCATTGTTCCCCTGTGGTTGTCACTGGCAGTCCCTGTGTTGCACAGTGAGTTAATGCCCCACCTAGTCTGTCAGCAGTGGTGATTGTCAGCCTGAGCTGGCTTGAGAGCTGCTCCACTCAGATCTGTGGGCAGTAGTGTTTGTCAGCCTATGCCAGCTTGAGCACACCTTGCCCACACCCACAGGTGGGGTGGTGATTGTCTGCCTGCACTGGCTTGGTTGCTGCTCTACTCAGATCCATGGGTGGTAGCATTTGTTGCCCTGTTTGGCTTGAGCATAGTCCCACTTGTGCCTTCTGGCACTGGTGATTGATGCCCCACGCTGGCTTGAGGGCTGCTTGCTCAGATCCACAGATGGCAGCATTTGTTGGCCATGCACCAGCTCGAGTGTAGCTCTGCTCATGCCCACAGTCTGTGGTGATTATCAGCTTGCACTGGCTTGAGAGATGATTGATCTGCAGGCAGTGCCATTTGTCAGCCCTTGTGGCTTGAGCATAGCCCCACCCATGGCTATGGGTGGTGGCTATTGTCAGCCCACACTGGCTTGAGTGCTGCTCCATTCATATCCTCTGGTGGTGGCATTTCTTGGATGGATTCTGGTGTTAATATAACTCTGCCCAGGCCCTTGGGTGGTGGTGATTGTCATCCCACTCTGGCTTGAGAGCCACCCTGTTCAGATCCTTGGCCAGCTGCATTTGTTGGCCAGTTGCTGGCTTAAGTGCCCCCCTGACCTTGTTGATAGGCAGTGGTGACTGTCAGCCCATCCAGGTCCCCCAGTGGCAGTGGAGGTGCACAGCTCCTGCCTATGGGACCTTCAGAGTGCCTGCTCTCCCTACCCCTGGGCTAGCAGGGGCAACGGGGAAGGTAGCAGCAACAGATCTGACCCCTGGATAGAAGCAGCTCTCTGGGTCTAGGGTTTTTAAATAGTGCCAGCCACAGCACCCAGGGTCTGTGAGCCAGTGGGTCACCACTGTGCCTTCTCTCCAGAGAAATGCCACTGCAGTCTCCAGATAGCTCCCTATGTCAGTCCTGTGGCCTTCTGCAGTGGAGGGTCCCTCCTGCAAGTCAGACAGCAATGATCATAGGGGGGGTGTGGAGCCCCAGGATTCTCCCCTCTGTGCCTTCCCCACATACACACTCATCTTACCTGTGTACCTGCAAACTGCAGAGCAGGTTACCTCACTTTGTTCTCCTTTACTTTGGGTGCCTCTTGTCACCTGTCTTTTGACTCACAGTGCTCTCTCTTAGATGATCCATGTGAAAGTAGAAATCCACTTGCCACCTTCAATCTTTGTGAGAGCAGCACATGCAGGCTGCTTCTAGTCTGCCATCTTGGCTCCTGCTTTGCTAAAATTTTGTTGATGATTTTTATATCTGTGTTCATCAGAAATAGTTTTCTTTTTTTGCTGTGTTCTTGTCTGGTTATGGAATCGGAGTAATGCTGGCTTGTAAAATGAGTTAAGGAAAATTCTCTTTTCTTTAATTTTTTGGAATAGTTTGAAGAGGATTGGCATTACTTCTTTTTTATACTTTTGGTAGAATTCACAATGAACTCATGCAGTTCGCTCCCTACTTCATGCTTAGTGGTAAAGTGTGAGAATAATAATATTCCTTTATAAGGCAAGATTATTATTCTATTTTACAGAAGAGGAAATAGGAATCAGATAAATAACTTTCCTAAAATCACACAGCTTTTACTTTTGCAGAATTGATATTTGAACCCAGATCTTTTTAACATTGGAAGACCATAATAGTACCATTCCCCCATTATTCATTATTTCCTCATTACTATCCATCTACCCACCAACATTAAACATCTATACACCAGGCTATGTTCAAGACACTGAACATGTATATCCAATAACACCCAACCTGTGTCCTAAAGAAGCTCAGTGATTAGCGCAGATGGAATGAATATAAATTACTATATTAGAGTAAGTACGATGTCATATAAATATGTGCCTCACAGATAATATTTAATAGTTAATTAATTGGTCAAGATAAGGGCTTCATAATCATAAAACATATGTAAAATTCAAGGCAAGATTCTTACTTTAAATTAAAACATATAGATCCTATCTTCAAAATACTCTAACTTGTTATAGAAACGGCTTTAACTTGTAAGATAAGATTTTAAAAAACAAATTATCTTTCACATTTTACTCAGAAAATACAGGATTCAGATGTTACTTACTTTAGCATCTCTAGCAAACAATTTGGGGATTTTGTTTCATTTTAATTATTTCCCTTGTATTATTTTTTCATCAACTTAGTATAACAATTAATTAAATCAGTCCCTTGGCAGACAGCTCCATATTCTTTCTATTTAAAAAGGCTTGAATTCTTTTTGATATTTAGGCAAACATTTTATTTATATACTTCTTTATAAAATTATATATAATACAAAGGTATATATAATAAAAAGCAAATGTCTCACTTTATCTAATCCCCTCAATTCTCCACTCTTTTCCCTAAGAGTAATCAGGTTTAAGAGTATAATATTTATTATTCTTTAAACTTTATGTACATTGCACATAGTATAACTTTATAAATTATAATTTAATTTGTATAGAAAAATAAGGCCATGTTGTTTGTGTTGTTTTATAATATGCCCTTTTTGCTTAATTATATATCTTCAAGCTCTTTCTAAGGCCTTACAATTAGATTTCATTTGGTTGAATTAAAGTCATGTAATTCATTTATTTAATTACTACTTTATTGATGCATATTTAGTATTGTTCTATTTTGATGCATATTTAGTATTGTTCTATTTTATTGCTACTATAACTGTGATGAACATTCTTATGATTCCTTTCTCTAGACTAGTGAGCACTTTTAGGCATTGGTCCATCCAGCATCCATTATCTATATTTTAGTAATGAAATCTAAATGACCATGGTTGGAATATCCTCTACCACACTTCCATGTAACTCAGGGAGGACCCTGCCCCAATTGAGGGTGGAGTACATGGCCCAGGCCAAGGCAGCTGAAGTATTCCACACAACAGACACATAGTTTGGGTTAGCAATGGGCACATGACCCATTTAGCCCATGAGGATCAAGCCTTTCACTTAGATTGGAAGGAAGAGAAACATTATTTTCTGCTGCATATAAGCCTGATACAGTACAATAGTGAAAGTGCTACAACCTTTCTGACACTGCAGTGTGTGCACCTGTCCGGGAACGGAGCCAAAATAGAGGAAGCAGATCCAGGAAGCAGAGAGATGGGTAAATCCTGTTGGCCTAATGTCAATCCCTGAAACAAGACATTTCTGATGCCAGCAAGAAGTAGCTCTGGACTTCACAGTGGTGCGAGCCAATACATTTCCTTTTTTAAGTCATTTTTTTTAATCCATCACAAGATATCTTACTGGTGCTGATAGACACCTAGAATTATAATTGTTAGGCCATTTCAAGTATGTACAGTTAAAGTTATGATAGATATTGACAAATCGCCCTTCCATAGATGCTACCAATTTAAAATACAACAAATCTCTATCTATCAAGGTGTCTTAATTGTACATATATTTTTTCCTATTTTTCTATTAGGTCATTTATATGATTTTTCAGACAATATTTCTATATCCTACACATTATCCTTTGTTGATTACATAGGATGTGTAAATTTTCTTTCAAACCACCCTATTTCTTGAAACATTATTTATAGTATAGCCATATAGAGGTTTTAAATAAAATCTAAAACTTTTAAAATCTAGTGACATCTGATAATTATTTTCTCTGTAGTTGATAGATTTTTTTGTCTTTTTTAGAGGATATTCCCAACAGCTCATAAACATCCTTAAATTTTTATTTTGCCCATTTAAAAAATGAATTTTATTATTTGCTTTTTAAACCTTTATAATTTATTTGGTTTTATGTTGTGAGGTAATAGAAATGGATGCCAATCATGCTAAAACTATTTGTTATATAGTTTGTTCTTTACCAATATTTCAAAGTGCTATTTTTATCATATTATATTCTTCTTTATATTCTTATTTATTTTAAGTCAGTTGCTTGTTTTTATTCTGTTTCACTGATATAAATACATACTCTTGCATTTTTATTTTTTGGACTCAGGTGCATACAATCTTATTAATCATATTCCTTGTCTTAGGATATACTATTCCCATTGGTTTAGGAATGGCTTGATTTCATTTATTTGGTTGGCTTGACAATTTAATAAATACCTGAAAATCCATAACTGAGAGCAAAAGCTAGGAACTTGACAATGACCTTCATGTAACTATGTGTCTTCTCCCTAACCCATTTTCTTCCAATCCCTCATTGCCTTGCTTTCTTTGTAAATACTATATGTACCTTGTAAATTCTATAAGTATTGCTAAAATTCAACATTTTATTTTAAATTTGTTAACTTTAACACAATGGTATTTGAGATGTCCTTAGGCTTTGCAGGGCTTTGGAGAAATATTTTTTGTGGAGCCCCTGTCACAATTTGAGTCACCCCAAATAAGAATGCGAGAATCACAATGGCCTTCTCATTTAATGTGATTCCATTAAATGGAATTAACGTGATTTCTGGCCCTCAGAAGCAATCTGCTTGACAGGCTGTCCTCTTGGAACCAGGGCCCAGCCACTGCAGAATCCATAGGCATGAGTCTGTAGCTTTTTGGAGCATTTGGTCAACCCCTCCATGGAAAAGAGGGTCAAGTCAGAGAGTACCCTAAAGGAAAGAAATGGTGACCTGAGCCTACAGGTTCTGGTCTGAGATCAGGGCTTTCTACCTGGATGGCTTTCTAGACCAACTTTGGTCTCAGGTATTGGAAAGGAACTAAGAAAATTTTAAGACAATCACTCTAAAGTAGGCCGTTTCCAGAGGTATGGGACCCAGGACAAGGGCCCCCTCCTGCCCAGGTCTAAGGGCAGCACTACATGTATAAATTTTTTCTTGGATATATAGCTAGAAATAAAATAAATCACATATATTTTCAAAATTGGAAGATAATGCCAGATATTTTTTAAAAGTATTTGAATTATTCTGTGCTCCCACCTGCAATGTGTTCTTTGGTTCCACAATTTCTCTAACACTTAGTGGTGTTAGAGTTTTTAACTTTGGTCAATCACGTATAAAATATTATTTGATGTAGTTTTGATTGTCATTTGCCTTAATAATGATGTGTTAAACATATCTTCCTAAGTTTGCTTTATGTGCTGTCTTACATGTGAAATATCTGTTCATGTCTTTGGGATTCTTTGTGATTTTTCCATAGAAAAACTATATGTGTGTGTGTGTGTGTGTGTGTGTATCCTTTATGCATCATTGATATTAATCCTTTGACAGTGGTGTGTATTCCAAATACCCCTATTTATAACTTGTCTTTCTGTGTTCCTTGAGGGGTTCACTTATGAACCATAGTTGTTTATTTTAATAGAGACAAGATTATATTTTCCATTTTATAATCAATAAAAATCAAGGTTATTTCACTTAACATATTTTCCTAAAAGATATCTAAAAGACATTTACTTACATATTATACTGAAAGTTTTAAAGTTTATATTTTACATTTAATTTATTAATTCATCTAGGGCAGGGGTCAGCAAACTTTTTCTATAAAGGGATAGATAGTAAATACTTTTGGTATTTTCCTTGATATGATTTCTGTTGCAAGTATCCAACTCTACCATTGCAGCATAAAAGAAGTATAGACAATACATAAATTAAGATGTGTGGTTGTATTCAAATAAAACTATAAGAACAATCAGCAGCCTGAATTTGACCCCATGGTTCATTATTTGCTGACCTCTTATCTAGGGTTTTGATTTTCATAAATAGTGTAGAGTAGAAAACTAATATCTTTTTTCACATAGATTTAGCAAATCATTCTATTTCCAGTCATTCAACAGCTCTTTTCCCACTGATGTGATGTGAAAGTTCAATCATATGCAAGAGTTCATATATATGTGCTTGTGTCTGGACTTTGTGCTATATGCCCCTAATAAATGTATTCTTGTATCCAATACCACACTTTTCAATTAGTATAGCTTAATAAAAATCCTGATATCTTATAAGAAAAACGTTATTCTCTTCTTCGTAAGTATATTGACTATCTTTGGTCCTCTTTGTTCTCCTTATTCTTTACCTGAAAGTGGATTATATCCTTCCCTCGTCAAATGAAATATTTACCTGCTGAACTGCTAAACATAGGTTCAAACCTGCTTTAGTCAAGTTTAGATAAGCCTTGATGATCTAGGTTTCCTGACATAATTCAATCTTTATCTCATTTAAAAGCAGTGGTTCTCAAGCTATGCTAGAGGGACAAAGGCATTCTAATTCTAAATTTGAATTATTTCTGTTATTTCCAGGTTTGAGAGGAAAAAGGTCTTTTAAATAATAAATCTATCTAAAACTTTCAGTGTTTGTTATTATGCTTACATAATAAAATCTATATAAAATGTATTAGGATAAATATGGCTAGTTGCTTTAGTAAATAGCCTCTAAATCTTAGTGTCCTAAAATAATAAAGGTGTATCTTTTGCTTATATCATAGTTTAGTGTGAATTGACAAGGGTTGTGTTCCACATAGTCATTCAGACACCCAGGATCTTCCCATCTCATGTTGCCTCCATCTTAAACAGAAGGTTCCAATGGAACAGGAAGAGAGTATGTGGAGAGTCACTTAGATGCTTTTATGTGTCGGTCACAGAAGTGGAGCATATCACTTTCATTCAATTCATTGGCCAAAATGCAGTAATGGCTCCAAATTTACTTCTAAAGGTCAGAATATATGACCTTTGTGTATGTCCAAGAAGAAAATTATATAAATTTAGAGAATTTATTTTATTTTATTTTATTTTATTTTATTTTATTTTATTTTATTCCAGGGTATTGTGAGGGTACAAACACTACAGTTACACTTTATGCCTTTGCCTCACCCAAGTGCGGGTTTAAGGAGTGCCCTTCCCTCCCCCCCCACTTAGTGCTCCCCGTGTCCTTTAGTTGTTGATTTGCCCCCCCATCCCCCTAATCCCTAGAGAGTATTTCTGCCATGTGATCAACCTAGTGTTGATCAGTTAGAAC
>RJWJ010036640.1:0-15969 GCA_004363605.1 Indri indri | reverse complement strand
AAGTCCCAGATAAGATTTATTGCCGCCTTGCCTTCCTCATATCCAGGCAGTTGGTTAATATCACAGAAGAACACCTTTCCCGAACACAGCCCTGCAGAGCTCTATTCCTGCTCTCTGCCCCGTGATTCTGCTACATTGCCTTGGCAACCAATTAAAGCACTTTAATGTGTACAGCGATATCATTCTTAATTCTGCAAAACCAGGGCGACCTGCTCAGAAGCCTTCAACATGCCAGTCAGTTGGCATTCTCCTTGGTATCTGGCTCCATTCTGGTTTGACTTCTTTTTTCACTTCCCAATTATCTCTGAATCCCCTGCAAGCACCTACGTGCCATTTCTAACACACCTGGCCTTAAGTCAAGAAACACCCTCATCAACAAGACAGGGGCTGGGAGGGATCCTGGGGACAAAATGGCTGATACGTCTCCTTTCCTTTAGTCTCAGGGGAAGAGACTAGGAGCTCCTCAGCCGTGAGGCTGGTTGATCTAACTGCAATTTCTTGCAATATGGTGAATAGCATGCATTCAATAATTATTTAGTGAATGCTGATTGCATTTCAGGCACTATGCTAGGTACAGAGGGTGACAAGACACGTCCTTACCCATGGAGCTTGTATTCCAGTAGCAAAGAGACATAGACAGACAACACTGTATAGTCTGATACGTGCTGTGGAAGCCGGAGGGTAGCACGGGGGACTCTGGGAAGCTGCAGAAGAACCAAAGCCCATCCCGAGTTTGGGACCAATGGCTGACTTCCTGGATGAACAAAGGCTACATGCCCATTCTTCTAAGTGAAGTATCACAAGAATGGAAAAACAAACACCACATGTCCTCACCATCAAGTTGAGACTAATTGATCAACACTTATGTGCACATGGAAATTATATCAGAAATCAAGCAGGTGGGAGGGGATGGAGGGGATGGGTAAATTCACACCTAACAGGTACAATGCACACTATGTGGGGGATTGTCACACTTATAACTTTGACTCAAACAGTACAAAAGCAATTTATTGTAACCAAAACATTTGTACCCCCATAATATTCTGAAATAAAAAATCAAAAAGACAAACAAAACAATGAAACAGGCTACACGGAGACCTAAGAGGGGGCTGCAGTCAGCCACATGGGGGCAGTTTTGTGATTAGGTGGACAGTTTCATTCTTGCCTTCTCTAACACTGATGGATGCCCTGAGCTCAGTGTTCTGCTTCAGACACCCCAGGATTATTTGCCTAATTTCTCCTGTCTCCAGGCTAGGGTGTTCCTATTAGCCTTTCAGGAAAGGGTAACAGTGAAGGATCCAAGTTCTCTGGGCTCTGCTCTTGGCCCTCTGTGCTGTGCTTGTGAATGGCGCCCAAGAGGCACATAGTGCAAAGCCAGCCGTCAGACCCACCACCTAATGTGCGTGCCTCTCGGTGTATTCTGATGTTTGCAGTCCGCTGCGTCATGGGTTTCTGTTAGTGCCTGTGTAATTAGGAATCAGATCATCTGCATTTTAAAAGAGGACAATCTCAATAATTTCCCTGAACGCTTCCAGAAATGGAGGGATTCTAAATTTTGATCTGTGATCATACTCTCCTCTGTTATTAAGAATTATAGAGCACAAACCTCTTAGGTCTAGAGATACCGGTAGCCCCAGTCTCAGTGGGTTATGTGTAGAGTTATAGGAGATTCTGTAGGTGAAAGTGCGTAGCCCAGTGAATGACACATAGTAAGTCCACCATACATCTACTCTGTCGGTGGAATCCCTTATCTGTGCTTTCCCAACACGTGAACACCTTTGTTTTATTAACTGCATCATAATTGTTCATTTACATGGCTGTCTCTCCCAAAAGAACATAAGGTCTTCGAGGACAAGGATCATGTCTCATTTGCTTTAGTTCTTCACTGGAGCTCAAGCAAAGGGTCTTACCCATCAACGGCAACTTGTACCTAGCTGCTGAATGAGAAATATTAATAGTAACAGTGCCTGACATTGACTGTCACTGAGCTTACTCTGTGTCTGGCTCTGTGCTGAGAGCTTTATAAGAATTATCTTGATTTATCCTCCAAATGATGCCATGACCATTATCCTCACGTCTACACTGCAGAGAAATAGCAGTCTAACTGTGGTGAGCATGATAACTTGTTAAAAGAGAAACCTATCTGGATGAGAACAAGCAGGTAGCTAACCTGACTAGGAACTGCTTTGGTGCCAGGCCCTGTGCTGTGCACTTTATAGGTAGCATCTCATTAAATCCTTCCAATAACCCTATGAGGTGAGCCTTACTCTTTCCATTTTATAGCAACGATGCAGAGTCACTAAGTAACTTTGCTCAGAAACACCCAACAGGTACACGTGAATGGGGAGCCTTTGTTCTGAATCACAACATTATCTTGTTTACTGATCTCATTGGAAGTCCAAGGTCAGAAGCAGCAGAAAATTGGAATGCATATTTTCAAAGTGATACTAAAAACATATTCCTCTTATTCAGAAAGAATTTTAGAAATATATATATATATGTGCCAGGGGTTTGGGGGAGGAAAGAATGGGGTGTTACTGTTTAATGGGTACAGTGTCTCAGTATGAGATGATGGAAAGTTCTAGAGATGGATAGTGGCGATTTTTGCAGAACAAGGTGACTGTACTTAATGCTACTGAATGTTACACTTAGAAAAGGCCAAAATGGTAGATCTTATGCTATGTATATTTTATCACGATAAAAAATATAATTGTTGAAAAAAACGACAAAATTAGGGCTTTGGCAGCACGAGTACAGCATGGGGACAGGGGCCACATTCCTACCTGAAACGCTGCTTTCCCTTCATACTGGAGGCCAGGACGGTTCAGCTCATAAACTCAGTGGCACATTCTTTTAGAGCCTCTTCCTTGCTGTTACTGGTATCCCTGTGACTAAGTGTCAGTTAACTGAAGATAAAGTGTTTCTCCCAAGATCAGAAGAGCACGTGAGAGGTGGTGCATGACGCAGGACGTTAGCTGTATATGGAGTGGCGTTTACTGTCTTCTTAGGGGCAGCAGTTCACGAGCTAAGTGATTTTGAACCTGGCCCACTGTGTTTTCCTGAGCGATATTTGTCACCCAAAAAGGCATTAATAAGGTGATGTACATCAAGCATACTTCAGTGACCACCTGACTTCACACCTAATAGAGGGTGCTGCTCATTCCCCACATAGCTCTGTAATGGCTTGATTCATGAAGGCTTCATTTCTGCATCACGGGGAGTTAATTCGTGATTCCATGAAGTCTACCACAGTCATGAGTATGTTTATTTACTTACTCTTCCATCTAAAAAACATTTCAGGCTTCCTAATACGGGCCAGGCTGTGGGATGGGTGCTTTGGGCCCAGTATTAAGTGATGAGTTTCCTGTTCTCTTTGTGCTCGGGGAAAAGATTGGAGAAATGACAGAGATCTGAGATGAACCCAGCTGTTTGAGTCCTGGAGTCTGAGCCCGAGAGTGTCCCTGGTGTGAACTTTCAAGACAGAGCTTGGCACACAGCAGGAGCTTAGGGACAGTTTGTTGAGTGCTCTGGCTTCTGAGCTGGGATCTGGAACAGTTGGAACAGTGTGACCCTGGGGGCTGACACAGACCCGAACTGCAGGAAGCTGCTCATGGTGCATGGACCAGTCTCTGCTTGCCCGTGTTCTACCACTTGCTTTGGATCCTCTGGCTGGCATTCATATGTGCTAGGGTTATCGGGTAACCTGACCATTTCAATGGAAAGGAATGGCTCTGTCTGCCACCAACGTGAAGACTGCTCCTCAGTTACCCAGTAAGCTCAAACCCCCGCCTGGAGCAGAGATATCTTGTTTGGCTGCACTGAATCCAACAAGTTGCTGTAGATACAGCTGATAGGCCACGTGATGGCATGCAGCCAGTTTGGCATGATGGCTGCTGGACAGACTTTGTTACAGAGGACACTTGGCATGTGCCTTCCTAGTGGTACCTAGTCACCCTGATAAGGAAGGCAAGTATCTAGTCACTCTGTCTCTTCTCCGTCTGTTTCCTTCTCCTTCCTCTCCAGACTCCATTCTAATTCAAGATACCCCTGCCCTCTCCTGCCTGTCCCAGACGCATATCCCCCACCTTTGCATCCCTTGACCACATCCTTCCTGAACCTTAAAACTCCTGTTTTTTTCTAGGAAGTTTATTTATATTGACTAAGCTTCATTTCCCTCAAAACGAACCACTTTACCACCTGACATTCTCATACGCCATCATTTGGTGAGTCTAAGACTTATTCGTCTTAATCACTTTATTGGGTTATAATTAACATACAAAAATGTACCCATTTTAAGTGTCTATATGATGAGTTTTGATCAGCCTGTATACCACTGCATAACACATTTCCATTATCCCCAAATCACTATGGTTTACAATTTTGTCTTCTCTAGAATTTTATATAAATGGAGTAAGACAATATGTAGTCTTTAGTAAGACACTGTTTTTGCACATCTTAACATTTGAAAAATTGGATGCATCTTACAGTGAGCATCTAACGTGCCCCCTAAGAGCTATAAAGAAATAGATAATACATATTAAAATATCTTAAAATCAGTATCAATATTCTTGATTTTAATATGTAAATATACATTATGTATGTTTGTATACATGTACAGTGACTGGTTGGTTTACCACTAGTCCAAGTTGGTTTTTGCATTGGGGAGGTGAGAATCTTTACTTTGCTGTGTAGGTCACCATAGTACCTATAGCTGGAAACTGGCAGGAACTAAATAACTACTGCAGAGGGTGGTGACAGTGAGTTTCAAACACTTTTCTAAAAATATCTTTTGCATTAAGACTGAGCATATTGAGTCTGAGGTAGTATTTCGTAACTTTTGTTCCATGGGCAATTAATATTACTAAGGTGCTAATAAAAGGGTGGAGAAGGGGGTTGCCAGCATCATAGAAATTTGGGAAACATTTATTATTATCATCTTCCACATAGAGATTCGCAATTCATTGGCATACTAGAAGTTCTGAAAAGTCCTGCAGCAAAGAAAAAATGTTTAGCTTTGTTTTAATCTCAGGTTTGTTTGACTCTGGCCCTTGGCGGAACATCCATTAAGAGCTTATAGAATACACCATGTGAAAGGCTGGTCTAAAGTATAAACAAGAATAAAAAGAATGAGAAAGAATGGGAGAGCCAAGTGTGGTGGCACGTGCCTTCGTCCCAGCTACTGGAGAGGCAGGGGGATCGCTCGAGCCCAGGAAGTCAAAGCTATAGTGCACGACGGTCATGCCTATGAATAGCCACTGCATCTGGCCTGGGCAACACAGAAAGACCCCGTCTCTAAAAAATAAAATAAAATAAAATGGGAAAAGAAATTGAGTAAAGTTGTACAGATCGAGTCTCCCTTACCGGAAATGCTTGGGACCAGAAAAGTTTTGGATTTCAGATTTTTTTGGATTTTAGAATTTTCTTTTTTAATTTCAAAATATTACGGGGGTACAAATGGTTTGATTACATGGTTTGCTTTTGTGCAGTTTGAGTCAAAAGTTGTAAGTGTGCCCGTCACCAAGGTAGTGTGCACCGTACCCATTAGGTATAAATTTATCTGTCCCCTCCTTCCCCTTCCCACCTAGTTTGTTTTGTTGAGTTTTACTACCATATGTGCACATGGGTGTTGATCAATTAGTTCTAATTTAACAGCGAGTACATGTGGTGTTTGTTTTTCCATTATTGCCATACTTCACTTAGAAGAACGGTCTCTAGTTCCATCCAGGTTGTTACAAAAGGGATTAGTTCACCATTTTTTTGGATTTTGGAATATCTGCAGAATACATACTGGCTGTGCATCCCAAATTTGAAAATACAAAATCTGAAATTTAGAATGCTCCAATGATCAAGGCATCTGATTAGAGAGTTAAAACAGAAAAGAAAAAAGCCCCAAAAGATAAAATGCTCCAATAAGCATTTCTTTTGAACATCCTGTCAGCACTCAAAAAGTTTTGGATTTTGGAGCATTTTGGATTTCAGATTGCAGATCAGGAATGCTCAACCTGTCTGTGAACTGGTCCTAGGTAAGCCCAAAGCAATGTAATGGTGTGTGAAATGGGCCAAATAAGGATGCTTTTCAAGAGTCAAGAGCTAAACAGGCACTTTCCTTCTCTCTAAAATCTCTTTATAGTACGAAAGGACATGTGGGCAGGTTCCCTTTCCTAAGAGAAAACAAAAACAACACAAAAGTATGCATTGGCTAACTCCTTAGGTAATATGTCCCCGGAGTCTGTGGTGGATAATTGAGGTTGAGTAAGAAAAACCCAGTGCCGCACCCACCTGCCTCGGAGCTTAGGCCATCCTGTGGGCAATGAGCTGTTGTGTTTGGCCGCTGTTTGGCCAGACACCTTTAGCTGGTAAGAAAACCGAAGTGGGTAAGAGAGTGGCTGGCTGGAACAGGGGGAAGCTCACTTTGCAGGAATTGCCACGATCATTTAAGCGATGGCAAAGTCTTTCTCAGAAATCACATTGACCCAAGACACGCAGAGATGAAAGCAAAGCAGAGGGGACCAGGTGGAAATCAGGCAGAGACTAAAAGAAATGTATAAGAGCTCATTTCCTTTTTTTAAAATATTGTTTTAAAAAATTACCATTTGGCAAAATTGACGTTTTTCTCATGGTGTATATTTCTGTGAATTTTAACACGTGTATAGATTCATATAACTACTGCGCAGTCGGGATGCAGAACAGTTCCGGGGCCCCACGAAGCCCCCTCATGCTGCCCTGTGTAGCCACGTCCTCCCCCAGCCTCTATCCCCTGGCAACTACTGATCTGTTTTCCATAACGATAGTTTTGTCTTTTTTGAGAACTCCCTTTCCTTTTGCAATCCCCCGTGCTTAATTTTTTAATGGGGATCTCTGCCTATTTGTGTGTGTGTGTGCAAAGAACTCCAATGCCAGCGGTCTTTCCCCTCTGTCGTTACTCTCTTGTTATTTATACTGTTGCTAACATTTTTAGCACTTATTATGTACCAAGCTCTTTACATATATTATCTCATTTTAATCTCAGCAATAGCCTTATGATAAAATATATGTACACCATTATTATCTCCACTATACACATATGGAAACTAAGGATCAGAGAGGTTAAGTGACTTGCCTAAGGCCTCACAGTGAACAAATGATTGAATCCCAGCACAAACCCAACTCCGTTAGACCATAAATCAGTGAGCAATAAAAGGCAGGGGATCGTAACTAGGAAGAAGGTACACCAAGAGAGGTTGGGGGCAGTGTCAGTTTGGGGCCATGTGGTTTTTAAAAATGTTTGCAAATGTGTTTGAAGCTGGAGAACCAACCATCTGGGTCTCATGACTTCTCAACCTCAGCCGTACCTTTATGGCTTCCTCCACCTGCCACATATGTTCCTTACTGTCCCAGGTGGCATCTGCTGTTTTCAGGGGCCTGGGATGATTTTAATCCCCTTACAGATTTAGCAAAACCACCGTTTGTATCACAGCTTTGTCTCAACATCTGAGACCTAGGAAAGGGGCTGGACGGCCTCCTGGTTTCTACCCAACCTCAATTCCCTGATGTGCTTTCTGACCTCATTTCTCTCCCTCAGTTGCTTGCGACACCAGCTGAAAAGTTTCTAGGACAAAGCCACCTGGTCCGTGTGCTGGAGGTGACAGGTGTGTTCTCGCTGATAAGGGGCGAGTAAGACAGAAATGTGTGTAATTGGCACAATACTTAACAACGTAGGGACAAAGTCCAGCCTTGCGAGACGCAGGGTGGCGACGTTCGTGTTGGGGACTAGAGTGAGAAGCAGGAGAAGGGGAAAGATAGAAGAGTTAACGAAGCATCGATGATGCTGGGAGGTGGACAGGGTTCTTGCCCTGTGTATGCTTTTCCTTTGAACTTGCTCTTTGGGGAAGTGAAGTTGGTTGGGGAGTTTTCTCCTGGAATCAACTCCTAGCTCCTTAAGGGTCCTGGAAGTGAGCTGCAAAGCCAGCACACGCTGGGGAGGATCACACGTCTGAATCATGGCCACAGATCATTTGGAGGCAAATAAAACAGCCAGAAATCAAAGTACTGAGGACCTAGATGGCACCTGATCAACAAGGGGGTGAGAGGGGGCGTGTAATTTAGAGTAGAAAGTGTCGAGTCACTTCAGTAACAACCACAGTTCACACTTACTGAGCATGACTATGAGCCAGTCACTGTGCTAAGAGCTAAGTGACATGAATCATCTCAGTTATTTCTCACAACGACCCTCTGAGGTAGGCACTGCTATTGTCTCCAATGTGCAGATGAGGAATTTAACTGACTCACCCCCCCAAGTACACAACTGTTGAGGGACAGAGTCAGGATTTGAATTCTGATATTTCTCAAATCTAAGCCAGCAAATGCTTAACTTCTCTGCTGTACTGTCCTCATTGAGAGATGTCATTAAAATGTAACAGAATGAAGAGGAAGAGAGATCAGCTATTCAGGAACCCACAATCCTTTCGGAGGCTTGCAAAATTCCTTTGGTTTAACTACAGGATGGGAAAGAATAAGAGCCAGTGGGCTCTGCATGACCGGGGACCTGCCAGGAGTCTGGTGATCTCGCCTGTTGGTTTGAAATAATTGCATACTGTAGAAACCTACAGTTGTTTCTCAAGTTTTCTTTTTACACAATCAGCTTGGGAGGGTTTTAGACATGTCGGCACAATGGGCTGTTTTTTTCTGTCTATTGGGCTGGCACCATGAGATGTGACTATTGGTTCCACCCTAGCATACTGGCTGGCACAAGATGCATCGGGCCTCTTTAAGCTAACAAAAGGATCTCAATGAGCTTGTTTTTTAGGTGAACCTAGGTGAGCAGAGCAGACTTTGGGCTTAAAAAACTCATGGACAGGAAGTTAAATGAACTCTTGTAGAGTGCCAGGTTATCAGCAAGTCCTCTGAAAGAGGTGTTTTACAAAATGGTACCCTGAGACAACAGGTTATTTATGCCCTTTTAGGGGAGTACGTTATACTTAGTATTATCCTGTCCTGAACCCATCATAGAATCAACTTCCATAATAATACCTGTTACACTCTCCTGCAAGGGTTGTAACTCCTTCTGTGTTTTGCAGCATGTCTCATGCATGGCAGGGCACAATAAACAGTCAATAATAACGTTCACTATAATAATGATCTTCCAAATGCCTTTCATCTAAGGCTCACAAAGTCCTTTACAAACACTAATTAGTTAAGCCTCACAATGGGTGTTTTTACAATACGTCTTCCCATTTTACAGAATTTTAAATTGAGACCCAGCAAACTTAAGTGGCTTACTCAAAGTCATACAGCAAGTTTAAATTAATGATAATGATGCTTTGCATTTACATAGCAGATGTTTTCTAAGGTGATAGGAGTATGTTGCAATGATTATTTTCACACTATCCTGGAGGAAGGTGGGTAGTATTATTTCAAGTATTATTTCACTAGATTGGCTAAACCAAGGCAGAGAGGGCAAGTAACTCAGGAGCATTTGGCCAAGGGTGCAAGCTCACTGCTCTGAGTCCCAGAACAGAGTGTGGCATCCAGACGATGCCCAGTTCTCTTAACTGAGGGATGCTCGGTTGCTTCCACACTTACAGAAAAGACAGCTATATTTTGGGGAGTAGAGACGGGTTACAGAATATCAACCATGTTTATATCCAGGAACAGGTTTGTTCATATCCCTATTGAGAGAGGCAAAAGGGACGAGAGGAGCCACTACAAGAAAGAATCGCTTAAGAAATGAAGGAAACAGGGCAGGGGGGTGAGGTGGTGGCTGCCAGCTCCGTTGTCTTGCAGAGCATCCTTCCAACCTAGGTCTTTCCTGAAAACAGGAGCCCGTAAAGCCTTGGGTCTGTGTCTCAGCCTCATTGGTGGGACTTGGTCCCGAGCAGCCTGGAGGATGGGCACAGACACATCACAGGCACCTCACTCTGGTGTTACAAGTCCCTGTGGCAGAGTTCCAGGGCCACCCAGTATATTCATGGCTGTCTCCTACATATAATGAGCTGTCGTCTCAATTCCCTGTGACAGAAGGACCCTGGGAATCCTGTATGGTTCAAAAACTCGGTAGCTGTGGATCCATTCGTTGCTGCCTTTTCTTAGCAACACAGCCACATCGAAAAAGATGAGAACCTGAACAAAAACGTTTGAAGCTGACGAGGGACTTGCCTCCTCCCAGTCCACATGGTTTCCTTACTGAGTGACCACACTCTGCTGGAAGGCAGGTGGGGGAGGGGAGAGGCTGCTGGGTCTTAGGAATTCAAGGGGGATTTGCTGACCCAGAGATAGAGCCCTTTTCTGTGTAAACAAGGCAGGTTTGAGATGAATTTGCTTCCCCACCCCCACCTGGCCATTTCAGGCCCGTGGCTTCTGATTGATGACTTAGACCAGGGCTAATGGGGAGACTTAAAGAGGAGGGCCGAGCCTTTTTCTGGAATGTGTTCACACACGCAAGCACAGCAGCGATAGAGTCTGCAGTGCAGAAATAGCTGTGTCCTGCTTCCCACTCCCGATTTTTGAACGTTTACACATGCCCCTGCCACGTGGGTGGCTTAAAGGTGCAGTGAACCCAGGAAGGGATGAGCTCTTGGAAGGAAAATTTCAGAAAGTTGTTCCAAATACATATCCCAAGCCACTTCTCCTGAGTGGGGAAGGAGTCTGTGCAAGACCCTCCCACACACTCTTCAGAGCAAGGAGTCATGGGTCCCTCCTGCCTGCATCAAAGTTTGCTTTAGGTAAGACTTCAAAGAATGCAGCTCTGATTTTCTAAGTATGCCAACGACCCAAGCGGCAGCTCTCTGTGTCCACTTTGGCACACTGACTCCGGGGGTGACAGTGCAAATAATCCTGCCAGCCTCCCAAGGACCGTGTCCTTCTCTCGAGATGTGCCCTTACACTGTATCCTGCCACAGGGCTCACCGCCAGGTCAGATAAATTCCTGGGTGTACTTGCAGGGCCGGACTGAGGGATTCGCGTTATCCGGACATGAAAACCATTACTGGGTGATCTCCTGTGCAGTTCGCCTGGGTCTGTTTGGTTTTTTTAGTTGCAGCCTCTGCTGTGTATTTTTTGTGTGTTTTATCCATTTTGCAAAATGAGACGTATCTGCGGCGCCCCTACACATGTGTGTTGTACTCCACACCACAGCCCAGCCTTTGCTATCAATCCGTCCACCCGCATAGACGCTTCCCTCTGGCGCTATCCTGGGTGTCAAGTAACTCGATAGCTTCGAATAGATTATGAATGGGCATTGTCATAAAAGTGCTTTATGACTAGGGGTGGGAAGATGGATTTGGGTAAAATTCAAACGAAACCTGGCGTTTGGAAACTTCTCAGAGATCTCAAAAGCGGCAAGCATTTGGATTTGTTTTCTCTCTTTTTCCCACCCTTCACGCATTTCCCACGCGCTGGTTTGCCGCAGAACAGTGGAAGCGCAAGACCAAAAATATAATCTAAAAGGCTTTCCTCGTTCTCCTACCTCCTGGACAAGAAGTAAGGAGAGCCTGAGGAAGCTTTAACAGTTCTAAGGAGAATTCTTACGTGGATTAGAGAGGCTCGGGATTCCACCTTGTTTCAGTAAAATGATCACTGCCCACACAAGCTTATCCCTGGGAATCACCGGCAGCACTTGGAAAGCTAACTAAAAGACGATAATCCCTAGCTCTCGGTATATGCAAATCCAACCTCCAAGTGACATGATATTAACAAGGAAGATCTTTCTTACCCCGTCCATGTGGATTCTGATGTTGGGCACCAGCCGGAAAGGGCTGGCCTGCAGACCTCTGGAGTTGGTCCTGCTTTTCCTGCCGTCCGGCAAGGTCAGCCCGCTTGGCCTGCGGAAGGAACCCCCTCTCCCGGGGCTTGGCCCCGAGCGCGCGCCATCCAGAAGTCGCACGAGCAGCAGGTTGGCCGGCAGCGCCTCGATGCTGCAAAACACCAGGGTCCTGCATTCCGGGCACCTCAGCTCCTTGTGGGCCTCGAAAACCCTCTGTAGACATGGTTTGCAGAAGGTGTGCTGGCAGGGGAGAACTTTGGCTGTGACGTCGAGCTTTTCAAAGCACACAGGGCACTCCAGAAGATCAAGTAGTGTCAAATCATCCATTTTATTTCAGAACTCCAGTCCCGATCTGGAGGAGCAGGGTCCACATTGTAGGGTCAGCTCAGACAAGGGGCAGAGCCCGTCTGTCTCTTGAGAGCGTCAGAATTCCTGCCTGCTCGAAGGGGAAAGGAAGGGAGGAAAAAAATGTGACTGCTCTGCGAGGTATATCCCACCTACATGGAGGCAGTGTCTCACAAGGCAGTTTGCAAGTACTTTGTTCCGGCACCCAAGTTCCACATGACTCATTCTGATTCAGTGCTAGCAGGTATAAGACTCAACTCGTGCCTGCCGTAAGGATCACTGGGAACGTTGGGCAGAGGACTGACTGCTCATTGCCCGTGCGGATGCGAGAGCAGGGCAACAAAACCAACCTGTAGAAGTGGCTACTCTCTCCTCTCCACCAGCCAGGGCTGGAAGGGGTCCTTTATCTTGCCTGGGGAGAGCGCCGGACAGTTAGCTCACTCTTAAATCAAAGCCCCTTCAGAATGCAGTATCTGCAAGGCTCTCTACTGCTCCTTCTTTCCCCAGGTTTAAATTTATCTCTTACCTGCATCACACGCAGATAAGTTTAGAGAAGGAAGTTTATCTGAATCTCATGCAGATGTAGAATTATTTCCTTCACAATATATCTTCCCCCACTATTTTGTTGCAGCAATGTATAAGAAAAATTTCTATTAGAAACCCATTTTCAAAAATTGTTTTGCCTAAGCTACAGGCCAAAGTACTTGGAAGCTCTTTCTCTTTTCTTTCCTTTTTTTTTTTCTTCTTTCTTTTATTTTTTTGCCTCCACACTCTGATTACCTTAGGCTCAGAGACAATATTCCTCCCACAAGGTAAAGTCGTGCAGCCTGTTTAGTTACTTTGACAATTGTTTTCAGTTTCAAGTGAAGCAGATAGGAATTTCTGCACTGTGGTCACAACCTGTAGAAACCAATTTAGAGCAGCGTACAGGTAGGGGTCTGTGTGTGTATGTGTGTGTGTGTGTGTCTATGCGTGTGTATATGTGTGTGGTATGAAAACAACCCTTGTTCCAGAAACAAGTTTCCTTTGGAACGTACGAAAAGAAGTCTCCAGTTTAGAAAAGTCTCCTGGGAAGAAATCAGTTGTCCCTCCCAAGTGCCAAGCCTCCAGTGAATGCCACCGTAGCCCAAGAGGTTTGGCAGGAGGGCGAGTGACCCAACTAGTAACTAGTAAGCAGGGCAGACATGACATGGGAGGATGAGAGATAGCGTCTCGCCTGCCTAAGACTGCTCTCCAAAGACATCAGCATGGCAGGCTGGGAAGGTGCCTGGGGGCCACTAACCTTGTGCTTGGAACCTCTGCTGAGTTCGCTCAGCCCCTCCTCCGCTCAGCAGGGCAGGCTGCTCCCTCCAACCGGCTTCCTTCTCCCCAAGTGTGGCGGCTGCTACTACTGCTTTGAAAACTTTAACAACTCAGCCTTACTCATTTGAAGGGATCGCCTTACCCTGCCCTGTTAACGCTTTCACCACCAGGCTGCTGCCTACCAGCAACGCTTTTTTTTTTTTTTTGAGTTGGCTCTCGGCTACTGATCCTTCCTTTAGGAAACTGAACTGATTTCTGGGAAAAGATTGTAAGAGGCAAAACAGAAGTCAGCCCCTAAGGCCAAGTATTTACAAAGTTGATATTTTTACCTTTCCCATTTTCTATTCCATCCAAGGAGTTGAAACCTCCTCCATTATAAACATACCAAAGGGATTGTGTTTATTTTAAACCTTTGTAAGGATTTCCTGGGAAGGTCAAAAGTATTAATGGTAGTTACGATAACAAGGACAAGCTGGCCACCTAGAAAATATTGCTCCTTAAAAATCATAGTCAATGCCTGAATTTAGAGACGACAGGGGCTTTAGTGATCTTTTTGCTCAATCTCTTTAAACTCGAAAAATCGTGTTGTGTACATACGCTTACTTGAAAAATCCAAGCACAGAAGGACTTTTTTTAAAAAAAGAAAAAGCAATGGTCCCCAGCTCTCCTCCCACCTGTATTCACTGCAGTCTTTTCATATCCACAAATAATGCCTATAGTTCTGTTTTTTTGGTTTATCAATAACACATTTCGTGTAAAATTACAAAGGTATCCAATTGAGTAAGTAAATAATAATAATCTTACATAAAACCAGGCTAGCGCTTGTCTGTGCCAAGCACTATTTTCTATATACCTTACCTATTAACCCATTTCGCCCTCTTAATGACAGAGGATACACTAAACTCCTCTTACCTTCGTTCTACAGAAGAGGAAACCTGAGACACAGAGAAGGCAGATCACTCATCCCGGAGTCACAGCTGGCAGAGGCAGGTGGTCTGTGCTCTCAGCTACTGCGTCATGGAGTGATATAACTTTAGGAGGAGAAGAGGTGGTTCAAGGGAGCTAAGCCTGATCTAGGATGACAGGAAGTCACAAGATAATGACCAAAATGACCACTCAGCGAAGCAGCTGAGTTTGGAAAGATGAAGAGATTCTCTGAAGTTGTCCAGTGAGTTAGGGGCAGAACTGGGACTAGAGTCAGGTGTTCTTTTTTTTTTTTTTTTTTATACTATGTTTTCTCTCTCAACATAAGGATGGCAGTTCTTTATTATGCAGAAAGCACTTAGATACAGCTCCATGGGAAGATTTTAAGAGGGGACCAAGAGGCCTGAAAACACCGTGGTGGTTTAGGTTTTTCAAAGTTCTTCCATGTCAGTTCTGAAAAATCAAGCATGCACGAAGTTCAAAACAAGGGAGAACTTTAGGCTGAAACAGAGGAAGTTATTAATATCTGTCTTCTGAGCACTGAGGCCTAATTTGGATACATGTCAATTTCAGAGACCACTTTCAACTCATTTTTTAAATCTCCCTTTTGAGCTTCAACAACATCGCATCCCATTCTGCTTGCCCGTCTCCTTCAATTAAATCCCACTCTTAACTCTGGGCCCCCAAGGAAGCCCCCTGTGGTTTGAGGCCCTTTACTGCTTTCCATTTAGTAAAGCTGAGCTGGTGTCTTCTGTGTCCTCTAGTCCCCTCGCACCCTAGAAAGGGCCACTCCAATGCTGGAACTCCTGCTGCAGGGGTTGATAACACTCTCTCTCCTTCCCTCTCTTGTTCTGAAACACAGTCTCTCTCCCTTACATCCCCATATCTGCACCTATGTGCACATACGTACACAAGCTTGCATAAGGATGCACACATATGGAGTACTTGCTGTATGCCACGGGCTGGGCCAGGGCTGAGACTTTAAACAGGTTATCTCATTGAATTCTCCCAAACACTGCATAAAGTACTATAATTTTCCCAGAGTTACAAAGCTTGTGATCTGCACGCAGGTTGGTCTCATCCCAGGGCCTGTGTTCCTTACTATTATTTCTTTTCACTTTATAAAGTCATGTACATGCCGTAAGTACACCCGTTTGTCTCTGCTGTATAAATCCAAACATGTTTATACATATATCTACATTGTACACACCAGCTGATCCCAGGGCTAAGCCAAGACAAAATAACGATGTCACAAGAGGAGACTGGGCTCCTCTGGCTCTCACTATTTATAGTCTCTCCAGTCTCTTGGCCTCTCCATACCCCTGTGTGGTCAGTGGTCTCAAAAAGCTTCAAACATTTTGAACAATCCCTGAGAAAACACCATCAAACCAGTTCATTCCCAGAAGGCAGGAGAGATCCAGTGGGTTACTCTTTCCTAGCGTATTTGGCAACTGAAAATTCAGCCGAATAGAATTGTATGACAGAATTTTAGGCACTAGTGGAGGACAGAGAAAGTTGACACTGAACAGGAGGAGTGGTCCCTTAGCACCTCTCAAATCACACCCTGTGGGTGGTCCCCAGCACCACCCACATACACCCTTAGTCTTGAGGAGAAAATTTCTTTTGAAACTTTTAAAGAAGGGGGAGAGTTTTAAATG
>RJWJ010036639.1:0-15956 GCA_004363605.1 Indri indri | reverse complement strand
TCTCAGGGTGGCTGCCAGGTCAGTAAATTATGAGCTCCCGAGTGCGGGGAGCGTGTCCCTTCCATAAACCGTGACTCTGGTCTGTAAGTCACTGTCCCTGCCTCCCCTTGGCCGCCCCTGGCCATCCCCAGCTGCCTTCCTCCTCACAGGAGCATTCCATGCAGGTTTTCACACTTCCTGTTGTTTGTCATGAGGACAACGTTTCGCGGCACTGGGTCCGCATTTGCTGCCAGAGTAGCCTCTGGAACGAACTGGCTGTTTGGGGTTGCCATGGAGAAGCCGGGCCCTTTGATGGTTTGAACTGTGCTACATTTAATAGAATGGCCTACCCTCCTGGGCGGCCGCAGGCCTGGGGCAGGGCAGGGCAGCAGCCTTGCACCCTGGCACCCCCTGGGCCATCAGTGCCTTCTGTGGGGACCCAGCCAGGCAGCTGCATCCCCGTCCTTTAGGGCTTTCGCAGATTAAAAACGTACTGGATTTAAGTGCTGCCTGCTTCATTCTGTCTTAAGTTCTCCTCCAGGCTCCAGCTACCCATCAGACTCGGTCTCCAAGCAGAGGTCTCGGTGTCCTGGTGGCTGTGTCCCCCGGGGAGAGGCAGGAGCCTGTTTTGTAACCTCGCTCATGTTGGAGCAGAACAGAGTCGCTAGGAGACTCGCTGTGATTTATCAGGGGCCACACCACACTGTCCTCGCGCCCAACGTGTCTTAAGTCTGCACAGAAAATAGACCTCACACTGAGTCATCCTTCTCCATTATGGAAGACGAGATTGTGTTCGCAGGAGCACATCTTGCTGGGGGAAGCGCGCTGCCGGCAAGGGACTATGCCTCTTTAACACGTCTTTAATCCCTCTCCTGCGAGTGCCTCCCTCGAAATGAGGGAGACAGGAAGTTCGGATGCTGGGGCGAAGCCGTGTCTTACATACGATGGCGAAATTCTTTTCCTCATCTCAGAAACAGGCTCCCCTAGGAGGACAGAAATAAATAGGAGATTCCTGGTGCACACTTTACCCATTTTTCAGATTTTCTTCCTTCTCACTCCTGACATTAACTTAAGTGTTACTTCTGGATCGGTGTCAGCGGGTAGGTGCCCAGGGATGCAGGAAACCTCAGCGCTGCATTTAGAATCAAGTAGAGCTAATGGTGAAGGCTCTTCCTGCTAGAAAGAGAAGTAAAATACCTCCCAGAGCAGGATCGCTTGCTGCTTTATGTAAGGGACCCTGCTTCTGGGGGACAGGCTCTCCCTGAAATCCAAACCCGCATATTTAAAAGTCTTCAGGGAAAGCTTCTTGTTAAAAAGGTACAATTAGGCATTGTTTATCATTTTCCCTGCATTATATGGGGAGAGTGAGGTCAGGTACCTGGGAAGAGAGGCACGGCCGCTCTGTGCCTCTGATGAGGGTATCGTTTTCTCCACTCCACCCAGCACCTGCCCTCGGGGACCCTGCAGCCTCGCTGCAGAGACAGAACCAGGCAAGAGAATGTCAGGGGACAAGATGAGGCCATCTGTAATTACACTTCTGGCTCCAGCAGACAAGGCGTTGAGGGGAGTGGGAAGGCTCGGAAGAACCAGCCTGGCTGGAGCAAGGGTGCCCCGCAGAGCACCGGGAGGGTGAGCTGGAGCAAGGGTGCCCGCAGAGCACCGGGAGGGCGAGCTGGAGCAAGGGTGCCCCGCAGAGCACCGGGAGGGCGAGGTGCGTAAGGGAGTGGGAGGAAGAGCAGGGCTCACGTGCCTGCGTGAGAGTTTGGACTTGATCCGAGGGGAGGCTGAGCAAGGGGAAAAACAGTCCTGGATCAAGATCCAGGAGTCTCCGCTGGGTCCTGTTGCAAACCCACTGTGTCCACTCACTCATCTCTAAAATGAGCGTCTGCAAGGTTCCTTCTGGCCCTGGCGTGCCCTCGGTCTAGGGAAGGAAGTGGGGAGCCCTCGTGGGTTCTTCTGCAGAGAAGGTGTATCTTCCTGGTCCCCTTCCCCCACCCTGCCCGTCCATGGATCCTGGGGCTCACCCTCCTCCTCGCTGGGATGGCTCCTCCTCTGGGCCCAGGGGGTAGGAGTAAGGCTGCTTTCCATCCAGGGAGCACTTAGTTTTGCAGGACTCAGAGGTGTCAGAAAGTCAGGGAGAGATGAAGATTGGCCACTATGAAGGACAAGGGTTTGGAAATGGATTTGCATCAAATCCTGTGGGGCAGGTATTATTAATATTATTGCTATTTTAAGATGGAAAAAAACTGAGGGTTAGGGCAGTTCATTTGCCAAGATCATTGGCAAAGTATTAATAAGTGACCTTACAAGATTTTGAACTCAGGTCCATCTGACTCCAGGACAGAGTGGAAGATGAAAATTCAGGTGGTATTCATTATACTGCATGTACACACACGGGCACGCTCACCCGTGCTGTGCACAAGCACACACACGCCTACCCTGGCTGTGCCCATGTTCCCTGACGCACAGCGCCTGCTACAGCCTGCTACAGCCATGGATGGCTGCGTGGGAGCCACCACTACATAGTCGCAGACAGAACCGATCACCGCTCTCCAAGGACAGATCACAAACTCATGAGCGCAATAGGGTCTACAACACAGAAGACTTCCAGGCTGCCCATCCGGAGCACCTGCCTGCAGCCCCATGGCAGCCCAGGGGAGGGCTTCGGTAGAAGCTGAGGCTTGTGCACGCTGATTTTGACGGGGAGTTTTCATCGTGCTGGTCCCTGGGCTGTCTTGCCTCCAGTATTGGGATGGGAGCCTGATAGCTCAGAATGGCCAGTACTGACGGTAGGCTTGAGGGTGCAGAACTGCGGTGCCCGTGCCTGCCTTGTCATAGGGGCAGCCTCCCTCTCCCTGCAGGGGTAGGAAGGGGCGGGTATGGGAAAGCCAGGCCTGGCATGGAGCCCCTTCGGAGCTGCCATCACCCCACCCACCTTGCTTGAAGAAGGGTCACAGGACACCCCCGGATTCTTATCCAAGCCATTCTTTCCTATTTAAGGACTGTTTGTTACTTAAGCAGCTACTTTGAGGCAGACAGGGGCAAGAGAAGTTAGGACTGCTAGGTTCCTCAACTTCAGAGGGCAGGGAGAATGAAAGCACATCCTGCAGAATCGTCTGAAGGTGGCGGCAAGGACTCTGGGCTGGGCTTTCGGCTGCAGGTTCAAGGCCCATGTGTGCCCCTGGCCTTGCCTACATCTCTTAGCATGTCCTGGTCCCTGTTTCCTTGTCTATTAAGTGGAGAAAATAAAATAGCCCTCACGAGTAGTTGTAGAAAGTGTCAAGGAGCTCTCCAAATGAGGGAACCTGGGCTTTTCCCGTCAGCAAAAGAAGAAAAATGACAAAGAAATGTCTATTTCTTCAGTTATCTTTTCAATTATCATTGACTTTTAAAGTTAGTGAAATGTCTTAGATATTTTGAAATATATTATATTTACTATAATAGAATGTAAATATGTTATTCTATATAAATATTATACTCAATAATTTACATTTAATGTATATTATATATAAATATTTACGTATAAATATTTATATACTTAAGTACATGGCTGTATGTGCACACATACGCAGACACATACACATATGTATTTTGGAAAAGTCAGAACAAGAAGAATTATAAATGAAGATATTGGTACTCTTAATAGCATGCATAATGTTTTTCCTCTAGCATTTTCTGTTCTGTGGTTAGGGAGTATATTACTGTTCATAATTTAAAAACAAAGGAAACATGAGCCCAGCCTCTTTGCACGGCGCCCCCGACGCCAGGTCCCTCCTCCTGTGCTTCCTGCCACGGGTTGGTTTACACAGAACCACTCCGGGTCGGCTCAGCTGCCTGGGTTCCTCATTCCAGAGACGTCCATAGGGTGTGCCCCAAAGGCCTGGGCCCGCCCTGTGGTTCTGCCGGCTGTGAGTATATGGGCCACTTGAGGGAATGTGCCACGTTAACCAGAAGGTTCCTTCATGCGTAAATGCAAGGCTAGGGTAGGAGTGAAGAGGGAATTAGTCCCCACATATTAGCTGGAACGCAGCCCAAGCTGGAGGTTGGTGACACCGAAATAATTGGAGGTAAGAGCTGTGAGGCTATTAAGATAAATTTTTGACATAAAAATGTAGGCTGGTTCATAAAAGGTTGCAGTGACAATAGGTTACAGTGACAGCTTTTCAACAACTGTATAAGCCTCCGGATGGAAAGGGATTCAGCGTAATGAATTATGGGCAGTCTGGACAACACAGCATCCTTTTGTAGGCACAGATCTAAGGGAAGAATAAAGTTATTCAAACTGGCCCGTATTAAATAACATTATTGTTAAAACATGGAGTGGAGAAAGAGCACACAGGTGAGAGGCTTAAGGACTCAGCAACTGAGGCTGCAACTGTCCTTGGTCTTCCAACCTGGACACTGGGTGTTCACAGCTCTGTTCTCTCGTCTAACGAGCAGCTCTGTCCGCCAGATTCTGAGGTGAACATCACGCCCATCTGGCAGGGCTCCCGGCTTTCCTGCGAAGGAAGCATGGCTCCTCCACCAGCTCAGCTATCTGAGCAGTTTTGCCCTTTTGGTTAAATTGCCTCCGTCGACTCCTGGATGAGACACGTGGGGCCTCCTTACGTGTGACGCTCTCTGGATGGGAGGATGCTGCCCAGAGGGAAGGGAGCTCAGGAAAGGAGCGGGACCCATCAGGCTGGGAGATGGGAAAAAGTCAGAGTCCTGCCCGAGTCCGCACATCACCTCTGACCAGGTTCTCATTGCTAAGTCAGAGAGAAAGCAGAGGAAGCCACCTGGGACCGTGCCTTTACTTAGCTAAGAATAACACCGGCCAAATGCTAACTATCCCTGATCGGTTGCCTACAGTGTATCCGAAACTACATTAAGCACTTTGCATCAGCTCATTCATGCCTCACAACAACCCTGTGATGTAGGTATTGTTATTCCCATTGTATAGATAAGAAAACTGAGGCCTAGAGAAGTTAAGCTACAGCTAGCAAATGTTCAAGCCCTTTGGAGTTCAAATTGGGGTCTGTCCAACCCCCAAATCTGAGCTTCGGACCACTCCACTGTGCTGTACTGACCCCTCTCATGCTAAAAGATGAAAAAAGGGCATCTTCAAAAGGGGGGAAGAGTTTGCGGACACCTCCTAGGGCCATTGAGGGGCGCGGCAAGTGGAGATGCAAGATTTGCTCAGCTGATAAAATTCATTTTAAATGGCTTCGGGTGGAAGTAAAGCGTCCTTGATGGTCAAATGTCTGCATTCAGTGACTTCACTGTGGGTGTGTGAATTTATATGAATAATTTGCTAATGGCAGTTACAGGGGACGAAGTAATTTATGTGGCCATAAGGGAGTAAAACGCCACCCTGGAATGGGCATGCATATTCAAGCCCCTCTGTGGTTTGCCACAGGAAAGCACAGGAGGTCTGGGGTCTTATTAAACCACGCTTGTGATTGTGAATGAGCCCCTCCCAGGTCCCTGCTTCCGATGGCAGCAGATCCTTTAGGGACCACCTCATGCCCCAAGGTGGGAATTCAGACCAAACCCGGGTCTCTGAGAGCTCAGCCGTGCACCTCACCTCGTTGTGATTTCCTTCCAGCTCCTACAGTTCAGGAATGTGAACAGGTTCCTTTAGTGAGACCACTGGGTGGGGTGGGGGGTGTGCTCTGAGCTCTGAGATGCCGAGTGAGAAACATGAGGGCCCCTCCCCCTCTCAATAGTGCGTCTTTCACTGTTCGATTCCCAGGCCAGCCCGCCACACCGCCTGACTTGGTCTTGCCTGATGGAGACCCAGGTGTTTCCATCTCACATCCTAGCATGGCATTAGTTTGCTTGCCAGTCTTCTCACGGCTGTACTGCTTGCACACTGAGCCCTGGACAGTGTGGGCACATGTGGGGCCCGGTTCACAGCTGCTGCTTTGATGTCGGCAGTGAAGGAAGCTCTCAGGGCCCTGGGGCCAGAGGAGGATGGGTGGGCAGGGCTGAGGCAGGGCAGAGGGAGCAGAATCCAGTGGCTGCGGCCGTCACAGCCCTGCAGAAACTCACCCCGGGTTGGGGGGCAATAGCAAAGGTCCCTGAGTGTGTCCCTGGTCCTCCTGTGCCTTGGCAAGCACAGAGTGCCCACTGCTAATTTCCCCAGAACGTGGAGACACCCAGAGGCCAGGGCCGTGTCATCCTAACAAAGCAGGGGACAGCCCGTGCTGGTCATTGAGACGTGACATTATCCCTGCGTCTCCCGGAGCATCTCCTGAGTCATCTGCCCCTGCCCCATGGGCCCAGGCCTGTCCAAGGCAGGCGTGTTGTGTTACCCTTTCTCCTTGCGCTTTTCTTAGTAACAGCACTGGCCGTGGCTGCTACGCAGAGGCCTCCTGGAGACATTCTGTCCTGGTCGGCCCCGAAGGCTGACCCTGAGTCAGCAGGTCCATCCCCACCCAAGGAAATTCCCTGCCTGAGTCCTGTGTGAGGTCAGTGGGGTACTTTTAAGAGCCACGAAGAAAGCTGTGATTGTGGCTTTAAAAGCAGGTAAATGTCCCTCCCAGCCAGGGGACAGCTCCAGGCAGCTGCTTGACGTGGAAATGTTCTGTCCTGAGGATCTGATCCTGGGTCGAAGGAAGGACCCAGACATATGTGAGGCTGGACCTCAGGTGCTGCTCAGGCCCAGCCCTGGGAGCCACACCCCATTCAGATCCAGCAGTTCTGCAGCCTTGTGGACTCCTCTGATGTCTCAGGGAAAGACGTCACAGCTCCTGCCAATCCATGCATGAGTCACTGAATGTGGAGTGAGTGGCCCCCTGGGCCCGGTGGTGGGCAATCTGGGGTGAGGTGACAGGTCAGGACAGTACTTCTCCTCAGGGTAGGTCAAGGTCGGGGCAGTGACACCCCCCAACACCCCCCGTCCCAGGCAAGCAAGGCCTTAGGAAAGCAGGTTTGAGGTCAAAGGTGGAACCATGGCGAATGCCCAGCTGTGGGAGTTTCAGAGGCTGCTGGAGCCAAAAAAGGCAGCCAGAGGCGGGGCCTCAACCCATAACCCGGTCCATCCGGTGTGCTGGACCCCACCCCCAGCCAGCAGTCAAGGAGTTTCCTGTGCCAGACATTAAAGGCTGAGACTGAGTGGGTCCAGGCTCCAAGAGCAGGACAGGGACGTGTACCCTGAGTTCTCAGGGGACCTCTGGCCAGCTCTGCACTCTGTGTCTCAGGACAGAAATCCAGGATTCCGGAGTAGAGGGAGCTTCTCGCAGGTCTCCTGCCCAGACACTGCTTTGCAGGTGGGGTCTGAAGCCCAGGCCTTTTGAAAGGCCCTAGGACGTTTGGAACGGGAATTCTGAAAGAGCTGATTTTCTGGAGAGGGAGATCGTGGAAGAACATCCTTTCTCTGGAGCTGTAGTCTGGGGAAGCCCTAAACACGTGAGCCCGCGCACCACTTCTTCCCACTCCCCAGGCCAGCCTGGCATTGTGCCCGGCCCGAGGCGCCCTGGCGGACTCGTTATCGGAGGCCCTGGTGCAGCTGCATTCACGGTCCAGGGGGACAGGGGCCTGCACTCAACTCATCACTGGGCTCGGCGCAGGAACAGTTCTTGTGGGTCCCGCAGCCTCCCAACATTGTCCCTGTCTCCTCTCGGGCACTGTGCCCAGAGGAGGTGCCTGGATTTGTGGTGAGGTAGCCATGGCACCATCAAATCAGTCTGTGGGCTCGGGCCTGGGTGGCTGGTGAACAGTCCTGTCGGGGCCTGGTCCTCAGCACCCCGGGGCTGGGGCAGCCCCAGAGCGGACCCTGCTGCTGCCCAGCATGAAGCACCTGGACAAAAGCCTGCTGGACAACTGGAAGGTAATTTCTCCTTTCCATAACTGAGGCAGTTGTTGCTGGTTACAGGGCTTGCTAATAAGTGGCCCCACTGGGACACAGGTGTCACCAGAGGAAAAAAATTGACAGTGATGAAAGTGGCCGATTTCCTGGGAGACAGTGTCCCTTCCAGGCAGCAGCAGGAGCCCTGGAGGTGGCCACTGGGAGCTTTTCCTTCTGGTTCTGACACTGAACGTGCCCTGAGGTCTCAGGCCCCTGGCGCACTGGGCGCCCGTCTGCAACATGGAGAGACCAGATCACTTTGGGTCATTTAGTTCATCGTAGATATGAGCAGGGGCAGGGGTGAGAACAGAACAGAGGACCCTCTGAAGTTAGAGAGGACACTGGCTTGGAGGCGGTGTCCTTCCACACCTGTCCCGTGCCTCGTCCTCTGCCTCCTGGCCAGCAGCGGGCAGGAGGTCCCCTCCTGACTTGTGCTCCCTGCCCCTCTCCCCAGGCTGTAGCCGAGGCCTGGGACGCAGTTGTCCTCTCGGCCACTTGCAGGATGAGGACCAGGCCCCTCTGAGGGAGAAGCAGGAAGGGCCTACAGGACAGTCAGCCGAGCACCCCCACCCAGCGCCCCTGCCTGCTGGAGTCAGGCCTGATCCAGCCTGACCTGCCACCCACGTTAATAAGACCCTAGAGTAGGGCCTTAACCACGTGGAGCACAACATGGCCCCGTTCCTGAGGGAGTGACTTCCGTGCTGCACTTGTATCACTGCTGGAGGAGGCCCCGGGGGACCTGACCAGGCCCTTCAGAGAACAGGTCCCTGGCCCCCGAGATGCCACGCCGTGAGGGACAGTAGGGAGGAAGCCCTCCCCCTTCACCTTCTATGGTTTCGTTGAGATACAAAGTAGATTTGGTCATATTTTCAGAACATGTAACTCCTTACTGATTAAACTTCCCGTGAAAATTGACACATATCCTCGCCTCAGGGCCTGAAAGAAAGAGGAACTATAATAATATCAGGAAAGTTATTCAAATCCTTCTTCTCAGGTACACAAAATCCTTCCAAATCTTCAGGGCCTGGTAAAACCTTTCTTAAAGGACAAGTTAGAATATGTGGGGGTGAGTGTGGGGTGTCAATCTGTGAGTGTGTGTGAGAGAGAGAGAGAAAGGAGGGAGGGAGGGAGAGAAAAAGATTGATTGATTCCAGAACATTCTTTAGACACGAAGGTGGCACATAGAAGAGGCCATGCTTCCGCTGCAAAGCCAGGCCTTGCACACCCCCAGTGCTCAGGATGGGTAGGAGGCCTCTCCTGCCAGCTGGCTCCCTGCAAGGTGCTGGGTCTTTGTCTAGGGTCCCCCGTGTGGTTGCAGTCTGCCCTCCCAGAGACCCAGTCTGCCGTCATAGCTTTTCCACGTGCTGATTTTCAACCCAGTTTAGCCAACAGATATAAGGTGCTGCCTTAAAGCACCTTAAGGGATCTGCCCAAAATTCTGTATTCATCCTGACCAATTTAACAATTACAAGATCACTTTATGAAATTCCTTGTCTTATAAATGCAATTAGCAGTTTTAACCTCCTGAGGGAACAAATCATTCACTGCTTAATGTGAGTTGGTTTTATCAGAGAGTTTTTCTTCTGAAGTTAAGCTGAAATAAGAGCAGAGGGGAAGAGGAGAGTCACTTATAGGGCCCTCTTATGGGGCATCTGGGTGGCCAGAGCATGGGCACTTGTGTGCCAGTTGGAAGGGGGTGGGCAGAAGGGAGCCAGAGACTGGCTGAACCCACACTGAATGGCAGACACTGTCCTAGAACCTTAGACACCCAAGAAGTAGTTAGGGCTAGTTAGGACTTTCTTAGCCCATTTGGGCTGCTATGACAAAATACATTAAACTGGTGGCTTATAAATGGCAGAAATTTATTTCTCCCAGTTTGGGAGGCTGGGAAGTCCAAGATCAAGGCACTGGCCATGTCCTCACATGGTAGAAGGGGTGGGCTCTGGTCTCTCAATCCCCTCATGAGGGCACTAATGCCATTCGCAAGGGCCCCACCCTCATGACCTAATCGCATCCCTAAGACTTTACCTTCTGATATCATCACATTGGGGATAAGGTTTTGACATATGAACTTGAAGGGAGCACAGACTCCGGACCACCACCGACCAGGAGAGGGTGACTCGGGGCCAGCAAACGGCCCGGAGCACGCAGGAGGGCGGAGATCTGCTGGGGATCGGAAAGCGGGTCGCTCCGACCCCAGAGAAGAATCTCTTCCCTTTGGCCCCTGCTGAGTGACCCAAAAGGGAGGTGGGACTGAGAAGTGCTTGAGAAGCACAGAGAATGCAGAAAAGAAGGCCGGAGACGACCATTGATCCATTTTGGTGTTTCAGTCTTGGACCAAATGGAAAAGTTACTTTTAATTGAATATGCGAAATCAAATCCTATCCTATTACGGTAGCTCGTTCTTTAGAGGGCTCCGAACGTGCTTCTTCTGTGAGCAAGCCTCTGTCATCATGTGAATGCCAGTCCCCCAACTTACCTGTTTGGTTGGTTTTGATTCTCTCGCTCTCATCTCTTCCTGGGGAACCCAGAATTGACCCAGGATGGGGAGGCAGGGAGGGCGATGCTCCAGCCTAGAGGTTATCAGTAGCTGGGCCAAAATGTCACCTTTTGGTGTCCACGCACAGACGGTAATATCCATCACCACTCCTGGCATGATGGGAGAGGAAAAGGCCACGCATAGAAATCATTTGGAAGATGTTACCGCGTACAGAGGGGAGCAAAATGGTGTCTGCAAACATTGACATAGATGTCTGCTTGTGAAGTTTCGGACTTTCATTTTGTTTTCTCCTGAACCTGCCTGTAGCTTACCGTCGGCGCCAGGACCTCCCGTACGTGCTGCGAGGTCCCTTGCCTGTTGCCCTGAATCACGGTTGAATGTTTCATTTTTGTACACATCCTTCCTCCCCAGCAAGACAGCAGTCTCCTTGGAGGTAGGGCTCAGTCTTTTTCCTCTTTGTCTTATCTTCAATGCGTAGAATATCATAGGAGCTCAGAAAATGTTTGTTGTTTTGTTTTTATTCAAAGTTAGAGCTATAATTCACAGAATACACACCTCACATTTACTCTGTTAAATTCTTCCTTTAATTGAAATGCATTCATTTGGGGAAGGCGATGCTGATAGGAACCAGATAACTGAGAAAGATGATTTCCTAAGTGCTGTGGGCCCCTTAGGATGTAAATTACAATGTGGAGCGTTTAGATACCAAACCCATTGGGGGAGGCACGGAGGATTAGCCATTCTCTCACGGAGCACTCGATGCAAACCCCAACTCATATTAATTAAAAATTCTAAATCACGCAATTGTTTCTTTCCGCAAATACTTTTATGCTCTGTTTTATTTATCACCATTAATAATAACAATAATGATAACAATAATAATAAAACTACTATGTGATTAAGGTGCAGATAAGCAATTGGGAAACAAAATATTTACAGGTTTTTAGGGAGCCCTGTGCTAGAAATGGGAATAAAATAATCACAAGGGAGGTCATATGAGAGCTGGTTTCAGAAGATTCTCTGAGCGGGAGTTGAAGTTGGCCACTGGGTTCTATATTGTCTATGATTCCGTTAACCTCTTTCCCCATATCAGTCATTTAGTCACTCATTCACTGGATACGTACGTACTAAGTGTCTCAAATATGCCAGGCAGCGTGTGGACGCTGGGGACGCTTGGTAAGTGGAACAGCCGCACTCCCGTGGTCTGGGGGTGGTTACAGGCAGGTCCACGGCCTTTACAGTAGGGAGAGATGGCCGGCAAGGGCAGTGCTGGGCACTGCATGCTATGGGGTGGCTTTCCTTGCGGGTATTTTGTCCAAGCCGAGACCTACATGATGAGCTGGTGATATTCAGGGGACGTCAGGCCAGTGCGGGACAGAGAGCTCACTGGAGAGGAGCAGTGATGCTTGGGCCTCCAATCCCTCTGCTGGAGAAGGCAGCAATCGGAGGTGAGCTGGAGAGGCCAGTTTGGACTGCGACCTGAGGGCAGTGATCAGGTGTGCACTGCAGAGTGCCCTCCCTGGCTGGTGGTGGGTGAGGAGGTAGGAAACGGAGACACAAGTACGGAGCCAGGTGCAGAATTTCATGACAGTAGTGGCCTAGAGATTGGTCACAGCAGGAAAAGGGGGAATGGGAGGAGTTGGGAAATTCAGGACAGGTGATAATGATGATGACAGAGAACTTGCCATGTGCCAGGACCTACAGCAAGCACTTTGCATGTTTATTTGGTTCAATCTTCAAACCAAACCTATGAGGTAGTAACTATTATTCCCATTTTGTGGGTGAAGAAACTGAGACACCAAGAGGCAAATTGGTGTAATCCCAACACTTTGGTTGGCTGAGGAAGGAGGATCACTCAAGCTCAGGAGTTTGAGACCAGCCTGGGTAACACAGCGAGATACCACCTCTACGAAAAAATTTAAAAATTAGCCAAGCATGGTGGTCCATGCCTGTAGTCCCACCTCCTTGGGAGGCTGAGGGAGGAAGATAGCTTGAGCCTGGCAGTTGGAGGCTACAGTGAGCTATGATCATACCACTGCACTCCAGACTGGGCGACAGAGCGAGACCCTGTATTACATGCACAAAAAAAAAAAAAATTGGCCCAAGGCCACACCACTAATCTAAGTAGCAAATGGGAACCAGACTCCTGTTTGGATGTGAACCCAGGCCCCTGTTTGATTCCATAGCCCACAGTTCACACTGCTACGTTCAGTGACCTGGGGATGGGAGGTCTGTTACTCAGGCAGGAAGGGTGGGCTGAGCAGATGAATTGTCTGTGTGACACAGACATCTGACAGTCCCTCAGGGACCACATGGTGTCAGAAGCAGCTATCTGCCTGCCACAAAGCCCTTTCTCCCAACACTTAGAAATACAAACCTTGTATTTCCTTTGTATTTATTGGCTTGGGGTGGGGGTGGGGGACACGGTGCCGGGCCTGCCAGGCCGGTGACCTGGCCTGAGCTCCAAACTCAATTCTTACTGCCCACTTGGTGCTGAATTGCACCCTGGTGTATTTTTTCTGGTGTGGCTTGGAGAACTAATTAATTCCCGCCTCCCTATCTTGTCACCATCTGAGTGAGCTTTTATGGAGAATCTGCTACTCTCTGAGCAGTTTCATGGACAATTTCTTCATCTTTTGCCTAGAATGAGGTTCATAAATTGGTGCTTTCAGGGGTTTGGTCCCGAATGAGCTGCATGAAATGGCTAGGTTAAAGCCACAGCCATCTCCTCGATGTCCCACTTCCCCGCAGCCCCTCTGCTTGCATTTGCCCTGGGGGACCTGGGTGGCTTCTGACCCTGAAATTCTCAGTTTCATCAGTCATCTGATGATCAGGTTGCTCCTTGTCACCACTCCAGCCTTGTCCAGTGCAGGGTTTGGTCCTAGGACAGGAAATGCTATGCAGAAGCCCTGGGTCCCAACTGTGTCCCAACTCACTGTGGAAATTTGGCCCAGGCCACCTTCCTTTCTGGACCTCACTCGCCTCTACAGAAGTAGATATGTGAATTCCTGCTTCTGGAATAAATCTGTTTCTGGAATATATTAGATTCATGCATCCATTCACCCACTAGTTAGTTATTGAGCACCTATTATGTGCCAAGCACAACTTCAAAATTTAAATAGAGTAGTAAACAAAACAGGCAAAAATTAAAGCTCTTGTGGAGCTTACCTTCTAATGATGGAAATACAATAAATAAAAAAAGAAACAAAAATATTAATATATTGTATGTTAGATGATAATAAGTGCTAGTGAGTTCCACGTGCAAAAGGGCCAACTAGGAAATGACGACCAAGCCTTCTGTTGAAGACAACTAGAAAATCAAGCAGTGTTTAATAACCATTGTCTTAAAGGCACTGGAGAGCTACCAAGACAGTGAGATGCTGTTAAATCAGGGTCTGGGAATGTCAGAGGCCCATGGAGATGAGCCTTATGTTTACAGCCAGTCTTCCCCTAGGGCGATTTGCCACTTCTGAAGGACAGCCGAGAGCTGAGCAGGACTCTTTAGAACAGCCTTGCAGGTTCAGAGGACCAGGATTGGAACCCAGACTCTACCAAGGGGGCTACTGGGTACCAGTGACCCCTCCCCTTGCTTTGGCTTGGGACTCTAAAGGGCTTACCCTGGGCCCTCTCGGGAGCTGCCTCTCTTCTTCAAATCATTTGCATTCTCCAAATTGAATTAAGATGATATCATACTGCTAGTGCACCCAGGTACCCAGCAGAAGCAAACAAATGGTCTTAGAAGGAAGATATTATTCTAGACCTCAAATTATTTCCAAAAACAATGTGTAAAGGCAGAATCTTTAACACAATAATAATAAAAAAAAAATAACCAGACACAGGAGACATTAACAACATCAGTAGAAACAACAGAAAATAGAAACGGAGACCCACAGGGGTTCCAGAAATACTGAGGTATCAGATACAGACTTGAAAATAACTCTGCCTTACCATGTTCAAAGTGTTAAAAGACAAAATTGGAGTTTTCAGCAGAGAACCAGAAACTATATATTTTTAAGAGAACCAAATGTAAATAACCATATATTATCCAAAATTAAGAATTCAGTGATGAGTTTAACAGATGCAACCAAAGAGTCATGAACTGAAAGATTGATTAGAAAAAATATTCAACATTAAGTACAGAGAGACAAGAGAAAAAAATACAAACAAAGAAGGTAAGAGACATAGGAGTAACAATGAAAAGTTTTAACATATGACACATGTATAACTGGAATTCCAGAAAAGAGGAGGGAGAAACAGCTCAGAAGCAATATTTCAAGACAATGACTGAGAACATTTCCAAATTGTTAAAAGACATCAAGTCACAGATTTAAGAAGCACTACTGACTGCAAGCACAATAAATAAAAAGAAATCCACACCAAGACACTCATAGTAAAACTACTAAAAACTAAAGACAACGAGAAAAATCTAAAAAGCAGGGGAGAAAAGATTACTTTCAAAGGTACAATAACTAAATATGGAACTGACTTCTTAACAGAAACATTGAAAGTCAGAAGACAATGGAATGATATCTTTAAAATGCTGAAAGAAATTGCCAGCTTAGAATTTTATACCCCATGAAAATACCCTTAGAACAAAGGTGACTTTTTTTAATGATCAGACAAACAATACTGAGATCATTTGTCACCAGAAAACACACACTAAAGGATATACTAAAGAATGTTCTTCAGGCAGAGGAAATTAATTCAAGATGAAAGATTGGGCTGGGCACAGTGGGTCATGCATGTAATCCTAGCATCTTCCTTGGGAGGCCGAGGCAAGAATATTGCTTGAGGCCAGGAGTTCGAGACCTCATCTCTACAAAAAAATAAAAAATTATCTAAGTGTGGTAGCCTGCATCTATAGTCCTAGCTACTCGGGAGGCTGAGGCAGGAGGATCGCTTGAGCCCAGGGAATTTGAGGTTGCTGTGAGCTATGATCACACTACTGCACTCCAGCTGGGTGACAGAGTGAGACCCTGTCTCAAAAAAAAATAAAATTGGAGTTTCAGGAAGGAATGAAAAGCAACAAAAAAAAAAAAAAGTAAAAATAAGGCTAAATATCTAAATGGTATCGATTGTATACGACAATAAAAATACTATCTTATGAAACATCGTATAGAAAGAGAAGTAAAATAGACACAAAAATGACATAGAAATAGGGTAATAGGGGACAAATTAAATTATTTCAAGGCCAAGGGTTGGCCCCTCTTCGATAAGTCAAGGATGAGGGTTATAACGTCTGTGGATATCACAGTGAAATAATACAAAATACCTCATCCAAAAGAAGGCAAAGAAAAAAGAGAAGGAAGGTAGAGTAAGTGAGACACACAGAAAGCATTTAGTAAAGTGATCAGTTTACACCTAAAAATACCAGTAATTACATCAAATGCAGATGCTCCAACCAAAAGACAAAGCTTGTCAACTAAATTTTAAAATTCTGACTATATGCTATTTATTTAAAAAAAACACATTAAAAGATAAAAGATACAGAAAGATTAAAAGGAAAAAGATGAAAAAAAGATACACCATGCAAAAAAGCAGGCACAGGTACATTAATAGCAGACAAAATGGACTTTAGGACAAAAAGCAATACTAGAATTAAAGACTATTTCGTAATTATTTTTTTTATAAAAACCTCAGGTCACC
>RJWJ010036638.1:0-15955 GCA_004363605.1 Indri indri | reverse complement strand
TCTGTAAGAGGGTATGGTGGACGCTTTTTATAAAAATTTTAAAAAATCCTGTTGAGAGAGCACTAGAAATTTTGAGAAGATTAATGGTGAAATTTCTCTGTGCTCCATAGCCCAAAATAGATGATATTACTACAGATACTGACTCCCCGATAGTAAGAGGGAAGGATAATATCCCAAAATATTATAGCCAGTGGTATTGCATTATTAATAAGAACAAAAAGGTCAAAGTGGCAGCCAGTGGACACAGATGTGCAGAGAGCTATGGAAATGGTTATCAAAATAAAAATGTCATAGAGATAGCCAAAAAGTTATTGCTCAATTTATATAATCAAAATAATAAATTATGGGCAATCTGGAGGTAGAAGCCATCTGCTACAATAAAAAATAATTATCTTTTCTTCAATTCTGGACTTCAGCCAGTTTTTAGACCTGGAAAACCACTGACTGATGGAAAGGCCAAGTTTGCAGGAAGAAGGAAACTGTAATACAAGTATATACACTTATGATTTATCCAATCCTCTCATTGGCCATCCACTTGGTTAAAAATACAGTAGAAAAAGGAGAATATAGAGACATTTAAAGAACTGTCAATAAACAGAAACCAAGTTATCATGGTTACTTGTGGAATCAAGGAGCCATCATGGCACCCATCTTAGAAGTCAAAACATACTGGAACACGTAATACATTGAATCTTAGCTTGGTTCTAAGTATCATTGTTCTGTTAGATGCATGGAGCCATTTAATGTGATCACTTCACTAGTTCACAAATGTATAACTGGAATGGATATACAGGGTCACTGGCACACCTCCCACATTCATTCCTTGGCCTGTGGGTAATGACCATCATGCAGCAGAGACAAAATGGAAGCATCCGAATCTGCCAAACTCTCAGCTTACAATGTAAATTTTTTAAAAAAAATCCCATCCTATGGCAGAAATTAAGGCCATTAAATACCTAAAAAGCATAGGGTTGATTATCTTCATTACAAGATGAATTAATTCACCATCTATGAAAGGATCTAACTGGAACTCATAAAAATAAGATAGATTCTGGAGGATTATAGTGTGCAGTTGTAAACTCTGCAAAAGCACATAGTAACCCCAACTGCAGCTGTTGCGCTGGATATGATAATCTTATTAGAGTGATTTACAAGGCCTGAGAAATGTGTATATAGAAATTAACCTGGTAAAGGTATTCTTTACCATTTGCATCATGTAGGAGAGCCAAGAACAGTTTGTATCCACAGATATTTCCCAGAGCTATGTTAAATCTCCTTTTGGCCCGATCCTCCTGAACATTCTAGGCTGGGTACTGTGGCTCACGCCTATAATTCTAGCATTTTGGGAAGCTGAGGCAAGAGTATCGCTTGAGACCAGGAATTCAAGACCAACCTGAGCAACATAGTGAGACCCTGTCTCTGCGTAAAATAGAAAAATTAGCCGGGCATTGGCACATGCCTGTAATTCCAGTTACTCCAGCAGCTGAGGCAGGAGAATCATTTGAGACTAGGAGTGTGAGGATGCAGTGAGCTACGATGACACTGCTGTACTCTAGCTTGCGCAATAGAGTAAGTCCCTGTAAAAACAAAAAACAAAAAAGAAGGAAGGAAGAAAGAAAGAAAGAGAATAAAAAGAAAAAATATATACTTTAAGTTCCTCATGTTTCCACTACTAAGAATCACAACCACTAGTAGGCATCTAGTTTCTAGAGTCAGGGTACTCCACACTTGAAATGTTGCTTTTCCCCTTTTATAAAGTGACATTGTTGTTAATATTTTGATCTGAACTCACAGCAAGTCCATTCTCTGGTACAAGCAGCCCTGCTGCTAACACCATATGATCCAGAAAACTCGATAGCCTTCAAAGCATATATGGTGACAAAAGGTGTCATTCATTGGTAGAGTTTAGAACAATCTTCAGTAATAGAATAACAACATAAATCTTTAGGATATCAGAATAATGCCATATCATCTACAAGAAGAATTATACACAATTTGGAAAATATCTACCAGGTTGCTACTGGGTTCTTGCAGAGGCAGAGTGGCCGGCCATAGTATACCACTTGACTGTATTGCAAGAATCACTCATTATGAGCTGCTGAGATCTTTCAGTCATTCTAAGTCATTAGATCAGATAGGCCCAGAAATAAAACATCATAAAAATGAAGCACTCCATCTAGTTATGAGCATAAGAAGAGTCAAAGGACAAAATTACACTTCTGGAGCAGGTGTTGTCACCACAGTTGCACCGTTACCTTCTCCCTTCTCCACTGTTGTAAACTTATGTGAACGTGTGAGCACATTAACATAGGAAACACTGGCCCTAGAATTTATTGCACCACTCAGAATGTGACGACTGATAGAGAAGTAGAATCATTGTTTGAAGACACTATTCAAATGCCTGCTTGGAGATGATATCAGGGATACTGGAGTGTCATTCTCCAGGATGTAGTGTGGACTATTATATATGTGTTATGTGATTATACATGTTATACATATATGTGTATGTATAAATGACCATTATATAGTGCTATGTCCTCAAGAGGTGGAGATATAACTCAATGCACCTAAGGTTCAATTTGAAGTTGTTTTGCATGCCATCATTTCCAGACATCCGTTTTGGAATTTGTGCTTCTTTTTCCCCAAATCTAGGATATGCATACCTAGAAGTCCTGAGTACAAGAAAGAAAGCTCTTCTACCAGGAAATACAGAAAGAGAACAAGTAAACTTTAAGCTCTAATTCATGCCTAGTCATTTTGTCTCCTTTTACTATGTGACAATATGCAATGGAAGAAGTCACATTGTGGTCTGAGTACTTGACCGGGATAATCAGAAGTAGAAAAAGCTGGAATAGGCTTAGGCAAGAATGCACTTGGCATTTCTTGTTATTTCCTTGACCATTTTTTATATTAAATGAACAAGCATTTTTTCAGCCATATGTGTTTATTAATAAATAACTTATGTATATATAAATCACAAAGATATTTAGTTTCATAGCCCAATGAAAACCTGAAAGGTAAAACAGTATTCAAAAGGAAAAGCTAGTGCACACACACAAAAATAAATCCCTTCAACTACAATTCTATAACTAATGCCCATTCTCACATCGGCAGTTGGTATTTAAATGGGATTCAAATGGGGAAACAATGTATAGAATTACAGAATTCAGAAATCAGTTTTTGCTTTGGGACATGAAAAATTGCTATAAAACACCAATAATAATATGAACTCAATAGTAAATGTCTTTTTTCATTTTAAATAAATATTGTATTGAAAGGTAGCACCCATAGAAAAACTTGTATCAACCATACCTACGTAGTACAGTGATTTTTCACAAAAGTGATACATCCATGTAACCAGTGCCTGAGTCAAAAACTGGAACTTTATCCACATTCCCTGAAGATTACTTGTGGCTGTTTTTCATTCCATTCACTACCCCTGGGAGGTAACCACTATCCTGATTTGTAACATGATGGATTTTTTTTTACAGTTTTTAATTTATGTAAAGGGAATCACATAATGTCTGGCTTTTTTTTTTTTGTACAAAGTTTGTGAAATTCATCAATGCTATTACATGTGAATGTAGTTTAATTCTTTATCATTGATGAATAGTATTCCATTTAAGAATATATCACTAATTAATCATTCCATTATTGATGAATATCAGAGTTATTTTCTCTTTATTTCTTTTTTTGTGTTAAAAATATTCTAAAATTATATTGTGGTAATGGCTGCCTACCTCTGTGAAAATACTAAAAAAATATCTGCTAAATTTTACATTATCTTTAGGTAAGCTTAATGGTATTTGAACTCTATTTAAATAAAGCTGAAAAAGTGTAATGGGCACAAATTGAGAATTGCATAACGTAAACACACTAGGTTTAGGGTCACTCTAACACATTAGCCACCAAGATATTCAGAGGGCCTTATTCAGGGTGAGAGAAATCTAAGAGGATTGCAGAGAAGGGAGACAACAAATATTAACATCACTTGTGGCCCTGTGGCATCTGCAGTGTCACAGCCTATAATGCCCTAGACTAATCTTCCCCTTAAAGTTTCTCCAGGAAAAGGACAATCAACATTCCGCAAATTTTCAGATGAGAGTAACCTTTTGTATAAAGCACATACACCAGATCTACACAAGAATAGACTGCAGTGGATGCTGTGTTGTGCTATACAAATTCCCCAACATACGGGACATTACAGGCTGAAAGCTTGCAGCCTAGTTCTTCCCTCTGCTGTGAGTGCTGCCTGTGCGAAGGTTATGCCCTTGTCAGGTCACTATTGCAGACAGAAAGCCTCGCCCGTTATTTAGGATAGCTCTGAAGCTGAGGTTTATTGCTACAGCATCACAGGTCAAATTCTCTTTCATCACTTCTCTACACGTACTATTGGGAAGCATTCCCCAGTAGACGTTCTCCACATGTAACTTAATCTCAGCGTCTGCTTCTTAGAAATCTGATCTAAGCCAATGTGACATTTTTACTTTTGTTTATTATCCTGCGTGTAAAGTATAAAATAAGTCTGCTTAAAAAAAAAACAATGCATGTGGAGCACATTTTGAGTTTGAATTTATCTATTTATCACTGAGGCCCTTTTCCCCCACCACCAAGAACTCTAGGATATGACAAACTTCCTTATCGCTTCTCCAAGTCATTGGGTAGATATTATTTTTTTAGGCCACCTATCTCTGGTTTTGAATGGGCAAAATTATAAGGCTTCTGGCTTTCTTCTTCTCAGCCTCAGCCAGGTCAGAGAGCATATCCTCCATCCCTGAGTGGTCATTGCAAACTCTTTGTCAAGTCTCCACACTTAGAACCAGTTCCCAGACCTCCAGATTGCCTGAGCAACATGTAAGAGTTATGTTGTAACTGTGGCTTTTCCTTCCAAGGTTATTTCTGGGGCTTGTTGATTTCTCTTTCATTTTATGAGCTTGGATATCTATCAAAGAAGTATTTTTTGTTATATTATATATGACATATTATAATATATTATAATATATGTGTTATATTATATCTTATGTATTATTGATGAAAGGAGTCACTTTTGTCTGCTCAATTGGCCATGTAGCTCAAATCAGAACACTCTCCTATTCAGTATTTGACATAAAACAGGTCATAGATTAATATTTATTGAATATAAAATAATTTGGAAAACATTTTTGTACAATAGAAATGTCACCACTTTTACCCCACACCCCATTAGAAAATTTACCGAGAAAATGTGATACTTAAAAACATGCATTTATATGTGCTGGTAGGTAAGATGTGTGTATACATAGATGGATATTGTATATATTCTTATATAAATAAGACATCTGGGAACTTTCCTGTGGTCTGCACTATGTTTTCAGTTTCCTGAATGTGGTAATACAGATTTTAATATCACTGAAATATTTAATATATTTACTCTTGCAAACCACAAAAAATAGAAGATAGGCTCAGTTCTTGTGGCATAAAACACATAAAAAACCTGTGGAAAAGAGTCTTGACAAAGTATTTTAGAGAACAGTGTGATATACGTTCATGTACTTAAAACAATGTTTATAAAATAAGTAGAATTTTTGAGAGGATTTGGTGATAAAATTTAACTCTAATGCACTTATAACAATGTTTATTATGTACTCGTAAGAAAGAAAACACAAAATACGGAAAACATATAAGCTTTACAGTCAGAAATTCTAAAATATCTCTGACTCTCCCTCTTAATTTAGTTTGCTGATCTTAAGAAGAGTCTCAAACTTACATAAACACAGATCCTTTGTCTGTGAAATGGGGCCAGTAACCTAAGTCATAGAATCATGGTAAGGAACCAACTAATATGAAGGTTAAAAAATCATTATAATCCTCATCCGAAATAATAATCATTTCTCTGATCAAGTTATTTATGAACAAAGTATAATTTATGATATAGATAAATGGCAAATGAAATTACTTAAAAATCTGTATAACTATACATTTGAAAATTTAAATGTGATTGATGTCTACAAATGGAAAACCTTTGTGGAAATTAATTAAAATACCATTTATTAAACATTAATGTAGGTTAATAATTTATTATAAGAAGTATAACCCAGTACTCTTCTTGTCCCATTCTGTAGAAATGCTGTGGTCTAAACATGAAACCATAGATAATCATAACATAAAGTAAATTATTATTTATGAAAGAAATATAATTGTAATAAAGACTTCAAAATTATAAATATCAAACATAAGCATTTATCACTGACAGCTATAATAAATCATTATTTGCTAACCAAACTTTTCCTTAAAATAAGATATGGTAACATCCTGAAAATAACTAAAATTTGAGAGGCTTCAGTGATAAAATTTAGCTTTAATACACAATGTATCAGAAAGGAATTACCTTGCAAATTACCTTACACACAGAGTAGATCTCCTGCCATGAGATTTGAGCATAAACTATTGTGACGATTTATCTCTGAGGCTAATTGAATATGACAACATTAAATATTGAATTCCTATTATTCACTCTCCTAATTTTATTTTATGCCCACCAAGAAATCCTCAAAAATGAAATTTGGCATTTTCTATTCAATACCCCCAGAAAGAAATTGTGCATTAGATCTTCTTTGCAATTTTATTTCTCATTGTAAAATAATTGTATTGTTTTTCTGGTTTAGTACATAGAGCTTGGTTAATCTGTGACTATCCCTGATAATGGAGCCATTTGATATTCACAAATTAGCCTGTTTATCCTGATAAGAACTCTGGACGGAGATTAAAGGATTAAGTCAAGGCTTAAAAAGGAGACCATTCTGGGCAGTTGGCCAACTGTCCCCAGGTATGTCTGCATCATTGCATGTTCTACACATTTGTTCTTGAAATTTCTCCAAGCAGGAGATTATGTGATTCATTTAATCAATATTGGTAAACATTTGTAGAACATCTGATCTACTACAGATCAGAAGTTCTGGACTCAGGCTGCTTACTAAGCCCCACCAGGTGGAAACTGAGATACTTGGGAAATATTTCTTTACTTCTGTGTGTGATTGTGTGTGCGCGTGCACGCGTTTGTGTGTGTGTTACTATTCTAATTTGAAAATATCTCTCCCATAGTGTCATGAGAAAATTAAATAGAGTTAATAGAGTTGAGGCACTTGGAATAAGAAATTCAATGAACCCCAAGCATGGAAAAGCACAGAGCGAGTTTAGTTGTTATCATCATCACCGTCATTTTTATTGCTATTATTACCAGCAAACCATTCAGCAAAGCATATGGATTTAGACGTAAAAAAACCTTTTTCCCTAGAAACAGGTACCTATCAGCTTATGAAGGAACAAAAATAAATGAAAAAAGCAAGTATAGTATGACGACAAGCAGAATATTGTGACATGCAGACAATGGTGCCCACCCCACAGAATTGCGAAGATCGAATAGCAAACGTAAAATTCCTGACACACGGTAACTACACAGAAGTGGTTATTGTTATAATCAATGCATCTTGCTTCGTCAGCTTATCACCAAAATAAATCACTTTTTTAAAAAATTTAAGTTTTAGAGTCACAGCCATAAATTGCTCTAGTTGCCGGTAGCACCCTCTCCCCACCCCAACAAGGGCGACAATCAAAATGCCTTCAGACATTGCCAACTGTCTTCTGGGGAGAAAAATTGTCTCTGGTTGAGAACCACTATTTTTGACACATGCGCCAATTAACTTTTGAATTATTGTGTCTCTCATTAACAAACAAAAACATTTTATTTCTGCTTTATCTGTATTCTAAAACACTACTATTATCATAAGATTTTGACTCATTTGGGATATGTGTACTTCAGATGTGGATACACAGGAAACATTATTGAAGAAAGTAGTATTTGTTCTGGGTCTGGAAGGACTTTGTGAGATGGAGAATGGGGTGATGATGGTCGTATTTTAGCCTGAAGGAACAGAGTAAATAAAGACTTGGACCCATGAAAGTTACCACTTTGGTAGATTCCAAGTAAATATTTATGTCCAATGCTTAGGAAGTGCAGGGTTTTCAGAGAAAGATAAAGTTATTATTAGGCTTCACAGTAAGGCAAACTTTCCTTAATCATCTGGATATGTTCTGTAGGACCAAGAAATGAAAGTTTGCAAAAGTAGGTCTGTGAGTTGTCCAGGGGATAGGTTGATTCTGGTGTCTGAATGACAATTAATCTGCGTTGCTTGTTTAAGGAATGTTGATTACCTTTTTTCCCCTGTTCAATAAATTAGTTAATAATCAAACCAAAAAAATTTTACTCTAAAGGTTTATACCTTAACAATTGTAACCATTTACTGAATGCTTATTATTAATACTTTATTGTTAGTTGTTGCCATGGGACATGTGGTAAACACTTTTACCTCTACTTACAAATAAGAAATGTGAGGCTCAGAGAGATTGGATTTAAGATTATTTCTAAATTGAAAGACTTTTTTCAGAACTCAATGAAATATAATTAATATACTCAGATGTTGGGAAACAAGCTTCCAGTGGCATCTGGTAAGAATATTTATTAAACAATAGATTGATGTCAATAAATTTATACTCATATTACAACTATAAAGAGTCAGTATTTGTTATGTAGAGTTAAAGTTCTGCTACTACATGTCACCTTCACTGCTCCTTAACAATACAGAATGATCAATGTTTCTGATTTCTCTCTTCTTCCTTTTTTATCTCCACTGTGTGTGCTCTTTCTTTCTCAGCGAATTAGAAGGCTGATGAATTCTGAATTTCACTGTTTGTCATACACCATAAAAGTTAAATTTTTAAAATTTTACAAGATTACAAATTGATTTGAGACATCTGCACTTATACATTAGTACAATTAATATTGAAGTATCATCATGTTATACTCTAAGCTCAGATTTAAAATATTCTGGCTCCAATATTTGTTGAACATTTGTGAAAAGTATAATTTGCTTTAATGTGCCAAGAGAATCCAACTACCCATTTTAGAGGAGAGGATATTAGCTCTATGATAGATCTAAACCCTCAAAGACAGAAATTATAAAACCAGAGGAGAATTATAAAACCATTAGTTGAACCAGAGGAGGTTCAACTAATTGAACCAACTGATAAGGTTCAATTAGTAAGAATGTCCTTCTTCTCACTGTGTAACACATCTTAGAATTTCATGTCACACAAACGTATAGTCATATAAATATCCCATTTAGCCATAATGAATTTCTTGGTTATGATTTAAAGCTTTCATTACTCCACACCATTGTTAAATTTGTCTCTCCCCAGCTAGTAAACCAATTCACCTATCTCTAGATCTTTTGATTTCCACCTCACCCTTTAAATACTACCTCAAAATTCATTTCATATGAAAAGCTTCAGATCCTCCCAGTTGGAATTTTCCTTCCTTCTGTAGCCATTCTGACTGACTTGAAATTATACAGCAATATCATTTATAACCTTGTCAATTCTTTGGATGCAGGAATCATGTCTCACTTATCTTTTTAATATAGATAACTATTGGAACAACGTCTCGCACATAGCTATGTTTAAGAAATGCTTATTGACAAGAATTTAAATTTATATAAAATTAAATGTAGCCGAATAATTTTCTCCAATCTCACTCCCTCTTCTTCCTGAGATTCATCAAAAATTCATCATGGAATATAAAAGGAGACATTCTTTTGGCAGGATATTATATAGAAGATTCTAAGAGGGATTGAGGATTTTGACAGCATAAGAGTGGGATTATCTTGCAGGTGCCATACTCTGAACACACAGTCTTAAAAAATCTCTTTTCACTCTCCTCTTGTCACCTTAGGAATTACGTGGCAATCCAAAACCACTGAGTTCTTTGAGATCATCTTTTGTCTTTATAATAACATCTCTTTGCCCTGTTTGATTCGCAGAATATGTTTGTTAGGAGGTCTGTTTCTTCGTGCCAAAATCCTTCCCTACCACAGGAAAAGGATCCAATAGAAAGAATCCATGATATTAAATTCTGGAGGAAATGGCTTCACTCTGAGGAACGTCAGGTTATACCCATTTACACCGATGCTTTTTTTATTTCAAAATATTATGGGGTTGCAAATGTTTTTGGTTACACGGATTGCTTTCGTTATGCTTGAATCAGGGCTCTAAGTGTGCCCATTAGCTAGATAGCTTTCCTCCTCGTACCCGTAGGTAGGTTTTCATTCATCCCCTCCTCTTCCCACCCCTACTTGTTTTCCACCTAGTTTTACTTCCCTCTGTGCTCATCAGTTAGTTCCAATTTAATTCATTTCTCGTCAAAACTAAAAGCCACTATCTTTTATTCTGCTACTCACCACTAATTCAGAAATAAAGCATCTATATTTTTGGTACATTATTTTTATTAGAAAACACAATGCTCCAGGAAAAACACCTCTCTTTGTACTTCGTCAAGTCAATAGTTATTGAACTCTATCACAAAATAAGTAGCTTGAGTAAAATAAAACCACAGAATTAATAATTACTTTAAATGACTTTTAAGCTTTTATAAGACATACATTAATTGTAGAAGGAAATAACTATAGTATGATGTACAAGACAATTAGAAATAAATTCATTCATGCTTCAGTAAATTTATTTTTCTGCATGTACTAATTTGTACTTCTTAAACAACAATGGAAGCGCTACATATCACAAATAAGACATTATCTTAAACAGTACTCTTCAAATTGTTACATTCTGAAAAATGTCAAAATCATATGTGAGAATGGATAGAAAGAATAAAAAAGAGAGATAAGCAAGTAGGGTCTCTGTTTAATAATTTGGCATTTCTGTTGAGATTTAAAAATGATAATTTAAATTTTTGTTTAATTTAGCTGGTAAGGTATATTTTAAGAGAAAATAGTTCTTAAGTGTATTAACTGAATAATTTATGGAAAATATGGGACTTAAGTGGTCCTTTATGGCTGGGCTGATCAGGGGACACAGTTTGCATAACAAATGAATTAGAATGAGTAAGTACAGATGATCACTCTGGGCTGAAGTAGTGTGAGATAAGTAGTTCTAAGAATTCAAGATCTATTGCACAGCAAGATGAAAATAGTTAATAGTGTATTGTATATTTCAAAATTGCTAAAATAATAGATTTCAACTGTTCTCTCTGTAAAAAGTAAGTATGTGAGGTGACAAATATGTTACTTAGCTTGATATAATCATTACACATTATATACATCTATCAAAATATCACATCATACCTTATAAATATATACAGGTATTATTTGTCAAATAATGGAAGAAATTAGATTGGAAAAAACAAAAACAAAAAACTTGTGGTACCAGCTTTTGGAACATGTTAAATCCGGGTAGAGTTGTACTTTCAAAAGAAGTAAAAGGTATTCATTTCTATTTTAGATGCTTTTCTGTGACTTCAGAATTTTAATCTGAAAACACATGACAATTTAGAGTCTAATACTGAGATTTCTTCCCAGGAGGATCTAGGTGCAAAAGATTGAAGAGAAATGCTTAGAATACACAGCAATAGGCAAGATAAATTCAGGCTTTTGTTTGTGTTTAATACTAGTCTTAGTCACAGAGAAGCTACAGTCTTAGTCATAGAGCAGCCAGTGAAATTAAATGAGAATTTTTGAGTAGTGACTCCCTACTCATTTTCATCTCTGTACTTCTTAATATCCATAATATAATATTCATTGTTCAGGAGACTTTCATATGAACGACTTTCACAACTGCTTGTTTAACGGGACTGTGTTATAGGTTCTGGATATTTCCGATGACCTTCCTTTTATCAAACTTAATTGTTGGCTTGCAACAATGTAAGTAGAATGCAAATTGCAGCATTCTGAAAAAAAAAAAACTTGATAATGTACTTCAAACATTAGAAAACATTCATAGTTTCTAACTTGAGTTATTTTTAGTCTGTCTACTAAGAAAATAAACTAATCCATAAATAAAGTATAAAGAAAAGTTATCAACTGAAGTATTATTACTAACAGAAAAACATAATTAAAAACAACCTAAAAGTTCAATAATTATAGAATACTGTAGAAACTTATTGAGATACCTAATAGGAAGTATTTTCAACCCCTGGGCCTGTGGACCAGTAGGGATAGCCTTCTGTTTGGAACCAGGCCACATAGCAGGAGGTGGGCGGTGGGTGAGCTAGCAAAGTTTCATCTGTATTTACAGCCACTCCCCATTGTTCATATCACTGCCTGAGCTCCTCCTCCTGTGAGATCAGCAGAGGCATTAGTTGCAGGAAAATAAACTCAGGGCTCCCACTGATTCTGGATTATGGTGAGTTGTGTAATTATTTCATCATATATTACAATATAATAATAATAGAAATAAAGTGCCCAATAAATGTAATGTGCTTGAATCATCCCAAAACCATCTCTCACACCTCCCCTCGCACCAGTATGTGGAGAAATTACCTTCCATGAAACCCATCCCTGGTGCCAAAAAGGTTGGGAACCACTGTTTTTAAGTCACAGAGGAGTTACACAAAACACAGAGTCAAACAAAAAGGAAAAATATTACACAGACACAAATCCCAACAACAACAATAATAGTAACAACTCCTGCGGTATGATTGCAAATTAATTGTGATATACACAAAGATTCATTTTCAATATCCTATATTTATTTTCATCCTCCTCATGTAAACCGTGTCATCTGGGTAGTTGAATAGGAGTCTGTATTTTCTACTGTCCCCAGATTGAATAGTCTGCAAATAAAATGCTTGTTCTTTCAGATTCCATGTTATCTAGTAATTATCCCCTTAAAATGATGTATGGATGTAGGAGTAGAGGAAGAGGACACTGTATGTCTTTTATCACTTGTGGGAATGAAGGGGACAGGGTGTTTGGGTCATGTAATCCCCTCTGGAGCCTGCCTCTTCATTTCTAGGTAGTGTTTATCTCTGGCTGGTGGTTCTTAGACTTAACACGTGAACGTGAGGCACATTGCAGTGTAATTCCTAGATGTTCAGTATGCATTTGGCCAACCACGTATTTGCTGGGGTACTTCCTCTTCCCGGAGTTCCATATTAGAAGCAGAGCCTAAGATATCCGCCTTCGACCTCCTCCTCCTCTACAATCCAGACTGGAAGAGACAAGAATTACTTCCTTTCTCTTCCTATCTGATTATATCTTTCTTTACATAGCATTCTACCAACAAGTATTAAGGACTTCTTTTTGATTTCATATGAGGAAATCAAGACATTGAAAAAATATTTTCTCTTGGCAATGTTTTGCCTTTTATTAACTTCATACCATGTCCTATTTTGGATCTTAAAAGTCTAATATTAACTCTCTCTCTTTTTCTTTTACATTCTTAATAAATCAATCCCAATTCTTTTTCAGGCTGGAGAGAGCCATATTTTGATTAGATGTTTTCTTCTCTTTGAAACAGCAAAAAGGAAAAACATTTCTTAATGTTAAAGTGGTTATGCCAATGTCTGACAAATGATCATAAATCAGATGTATTCTGTTTTCCTTGAATTATCTAATTTCATGCTCAAAGAGTCCTTTGATATGAGTCCAATTAGAATCTATTTATTAGTCTTTCAAGGATTAATTTAATTCTGTAAATGAGTGACAGCTATTAAATGTCAAAACTTAGCTGTATCTGGCCCTCGAGTTGGAAATCATAACAACTGAACACACATCCTCCTCAAATATGACAGAAAAGAAAAGAACTGAAAATACACCAAAATATTTATATCTGAAGAATAAGGGTTTTGTTGCTTTACATTTTCTCTTATTCTTTTCTGAGTTTCCTAAATTCAACAAGGAAAAATAATATATTTTGAAAAGACTTTTCTCAGTTTTTAAAACATTCAATTTTGTTACTATATATTACATTGCACTATATATTGCATGACATAAATCCTCATTCATGTCTACAATTATTTTTAGCATGCATTAATGAGTAAAGAATATCTGATTCAACATTATGATTATTGCTAAGATCTGTAATGAATTTTGCCAAATCAGTTTAGAGAAGGGCTATTTCAATTTCTCCTCTCATAAGAAAAGCATGAGCTTACTGGCTTTCTCTCATTCTCACAGAATTTGATATTCTCTTTCTATACCTTAGATAAGATAATTTTCTAAAATGGTATATTATTGTTGATAGAAATGTATTTATTTGAAGGTGACTATTCACAAGGCATGATGTTAAATTGCATACTAAGGACATTAATCCTCTCTCTGATATTTGAGAGTGATCTCATTTTTTCTTATTACCTTTTAATTTAGATTTTTAAATTATATTAACATTTCATTTTGTCTGTAATCACTAAAAGAACATTCAGAAATCTCCAAGTTCTTCTCCTATAATACATTACAAAGACACTCTCTTACCCTCTACATTAATGATATTTACTGGCATACCAATCCTGGTAACCATTTAGGTTATTATCACTTTAATATTATGTTCATGCAGACTTTCATTCTACAAACCAAAATAAATAGAGTATGCAAGAATATAAAAAAGTGTTGTAGCTACAAGAAGAGGTATTTTGTATAACCAAAATATCTTTAGTTATTTTAAATCATACCAACAGATTGGTTTCACACTTAAATTCTTTTAAGAGTAAAACTTTCTTTGATTTTTCTAAAGCATAAATAATATTTTTTTAAAATCTCTTTTTCTGTGAGTCTTTCAGTCAACTGAATTGGTGGTAGTATCACTATATTTTTTTTTTCAAAATTCAATTTAAAAATTTCAGCTGTGATTGGTGTAAATTCTAGCTTAAGTGAAATCCTTAATTCATGCTAATTCAAAATCTAAGTAAAATTTACAGTAAATATTCTGTATTTTATAAGATTAAAATTTTGAATTTAGATGCTACATTTTTTTACTTAAACATTTCACCTCATTATTGAATTCTTAGCACTTCTCATAACTCAATGTCATTACTACCAAAAATATTATTTAATTGAATTTAAAAATATAATAATGTTCCTAATAAGTGGTATTTATTGAGACCTTACTAAATTAAAAAAAATAAATTTTCAGTATTTTGCTTGTGGTAACTGATTAAATCTGCATGGCAAATTTTAGGTGGCATGTGTGATTACTATTCTCACTTTTCAGAGTCTGCAACCAAGGAACATATGTTAAACAACTGTTTCTTAGTATCACAAATGAAAAATGTAAAACTTGAACTCTAAGTCCATTCAGTCTGGGGCTAGAGGCGCGGTTTCTTTTGTCTTCTTTTTCTGTTTTTTGGTTTCAAACTCCTTAATAGTGATATACATTTTCATAGCCTTTAACACTATTCCCTTTTCCATCCAATATCTGTCTGTCCTTCTGCATCTCGATGTTTTAGGTAGCAGCACTGTTTTAAATCTGACAGACAGAAATTGATGTTCCGAACAAGAAAGCTGTCCACATCCCTTGAATGTGAATGTTGCATGTGTTTTTCACTTTTTCACTTGCTCTCTTCTTCTGTCCTGGGTTCCCAGAAATTTGTCTTTCTCTTGTCTTATTTGACTGATAGGTGGAACCAACTTTGTGAAAGCTGTTCAGATAAGCGGGCTTAAAAACTTGTAACAAGGAAGTGCCATGACTAGATTTACATCAGAAATGATAGGAAACACTGACAAGAAAACTTCAGAAGCAGTCATTTGTGTCTGATGATGGTAAAAAGTGATGAGAAGGGAACAATTCAGTAATCAAAATGCTGATTTTTCTTGACTGGACAGACTAAAACACTGCAGTGATGACTCTTAGTCTTTCTTTTTATACAGATCTGTAAGAAAGTTGCTTCATTTAGATACAAATGTGTATCCTAATCAGAGATAGAAAGAAGGTGCAATATTTAAATATCAAGTCAAGCATAATAGCATTCCTGCTTTAAAATTGGAATACTATTTAACAAATGATAATACAACTTAATAACATGTATTTCTTGATATCGAGGTTTAAGTTTTCATTATTCAAATTGGTCTAACGTTCCATTTTGATCTCAGACTACTATGACATGAGATTTATAAGCTTTTTCTCAGTACTTTAAAGT